>JAGKTI010039491.1:0-10555 GCA_018397915.1 Birgus latro | reverse complement strand
AAGGTAAAAAGAAGGAAATGTTCGCCCACATGCAGAAGCAAAATTACTGTATATAATTAACAGGTAGCACGCAACTACACCTGGGAGTTCGAGGAAAGGGACACTGTAATGACCTCCAATCTCAGTCTAACAAGAAAATGCTCACAGTGTAAAAGATAGAGGAATGGAATGTTGCATGGGCACATTGTACTTACAAGTTCATTTAATAGTGAACGCCACAGGAGAGGTCGTTGTCGTAACCTTCATAAATACTGACTCAAATAGGTCAATGGGGATCACAGAAACTAGGCGTAGGTGTTAGAAGATGTGCGCCTCCAAACTTCTGGAGAAGATAGTGGGTGCATTAATGGATTTCATTTATGCAGTGTGTGTTAGCATAGTAGGGTGAGTGGATGGGCTTAGATAAATCATGATTGCTACATCATCCGTCAAAAAAAAAAAAAAAACTAGCACTAGGGTTTAAAAATTTTGCTTACAATCATGACCTCGCTAACACGAGAAACGCTGGGTAGCATTGCAAGTTATGTATATAATTCTTTCAGTGAATACGCAGCTGAGGTCAGGCCCAACATTAACAATAATTAGATGCCTACGGGGCAATATATGAGCGTAAGTCCACATAATGGCCGTGATAACAGTGACCCAATAATTACGCAGAATAATTAACGGCCCTTGGCTGACTCAAAGACCACATAATGAGCCTCTTGTGTCTAGTGTGGCGTGCCTCATTAGTTGCTTTGGCTCCAGGCATTTCTGTTTGACGAGCCTTGGAGTACCATTGTTGTGACTAATTATGGAGAAAAAAATAGTTGATTCAGATAGCATGTGTCAGCCAACGCATCACATTTTTGGACTGTACTCTAGGTGGCAGAGGAGGACCTTAGTATTTCTTCCTTAGCGATTTACTCAGGATATTACACCTTAACCTTCTCTTGTAAGTTAGATATAGCGCTTTAACATCGCTTGCATCAGTAACATACAAGATGAGGTTGAAGTAATCCGCTAAATATATCGGTCAGCCTTTTCACCATGATGACATATTAGTTTAGTTTGTTCTTTACTGCTGCCAGACTGTTTCATTCAAACTGGGAAAGACATTTTTCGCATTGTACGTGTCACTGGAGACTGTATTTGAACCCTCCATTTAGAACAAATAAATCTCATAAAAATAATAAACTAGGTTGATGGTAGAAAGGATAAAGGGAAAATGACGTCCTCGGGCTGTAGGGTTTAAGGAACACAGAAGACATTTTAAGGAGCACAATACATCTTAGACAATTCAAGATATGCAATTGTACGTAACACAAGACATATTTGGGAACACATGATTTATTAGGGAACACACGACACATTAGAGGACAGAATACATATGATATTAAGGAACACAAGACACCTTATACAAGGTAGCACAAGACGTCTTATGTAAGGGAACATCAGTTTTCTTTGATAACATAAGACATCTTGTATTATTGAAGTCATGACATCTTAGGCAGCACAAGACATCATAACTTAATGTACACAGGACCGACCTCTTATCTTAGGGAACGTTAGACATCTTAGGTAGCAAAATACATGTTTTCGTTGGTAACGCAACACATCGCATGTTTGTGAGTGCCAGACATATGAAGAAACACAAGGCATCTTTTCTTAGGGAGAGCAGAGCCTATTATCTATGGGATCACATGATATTTCAGAGTACACAAGGCATCTTATTCTAGGGAACTCGGGATATCTTAGGGAAAACAAGTTGTTTCCGGGATATCTTAGGGAAAACAAATTATTTTAGGGAACACAAAGCATTTGAAGGAACACAGGACATCTTAGTGAATGCACGACATGTCAGAGAACACAAAGCATCTTACATTAAGGATGCAGGGCTACTTTGGAATCACACTCGACATTTCAACCTATTCACGTCTTTTTCCATATAGTCTTCCTGTCACAGGGCGATTCTAATCAGCTTTCATGAGACTTTTCGAACTGCAGGGTTAAGGTAAACTAAATCTCCTGAATGTAGCAAGAATAAATTGATTGACGTCATCGTAATGAAGTGGTTATGGAACGCAATACGTTTTACGACCATTTCATTAAAACTGAGAGCGAGAAGATGTGAACAGGTCTCTGAATTCTGATTGTCACTTATGGTAAACTTGTAATTACTATTTATGAGTAGCCAGCATTTACCATTACGCAGCTTAGTAATTATGCCGAAAGGTCAAACAAGTACTATCACTGTCGGACCATACTAGTGGCAGAGGCCGGCCCACTAACGCACGACACTGAATCACTCGTTATAATCAAGAGAGAAAAGGTCCAGACTCGAGCCTCCATGACTGCTCCATCAATCTTCCTTGTGTCTGACTGGATGCGGGGTGATGTTTCTCAAGGACATGTTCTCAGGGACGTGTTCACAAAGATTATTAAGTTCACAGTTTTTATATTTACCTTCAGATTCATGATGGTCACGGAGTCAGACTCATAAATTGACAATATTAATGTCGTCTTCATTCCTTTTGTTTATTTTCAGGGCAAGAGCCACCAGGAGTCCGGCAGTAAACAATTTGGCTGTTCGTAATCATATACTTAAGGAACGGTCGTTAAAATATCGAAATATATCGTCACTATGATTCTCTCAGTTTTAACAACAAACCCCTTAGGGAAAGTAAGACACCTCTCCTCCTCCACTTATCGTACACCGTCAACACCTCTCGTCCCCCGATCCGTCTTTAGCCCCTGTGTTCGAAAGAATCCCTTGTGAACTCAATTTTCAGTCAATTTTCTCATGATTTTGGTGGCTTGCGAGTCATCATCATCATCATCATCATCATCATCATCATTGTCGTTGTCGTCGTAGTTGTCAGCCCAGCCCTAATACCCATTGTCAGTATTTCCCACGCTGTCCAGGCTGGGAAACTGAAACGTGGACAAATTATGTTTTCCTCTGTATTTCCTTCTTAGTCGTTCAGTTTTGTGCATTATCTTTCTTGGATATTCTGAAAACTCAGTAGAACTAATGGCTTACTCCATTTTGCAATCATGCTTTTGATCAATAAAGTCACCTATTTCAAAATTTCGGCTAAATCCTGTAAATGTTGAAGTTAAAAAATAACGTTCATCCTTTTCACACTTTAGATGCTACTGGTGTACTAAGATTAGCCAATATTATTCAGGGTAACATCCGAATCATTTTGGTTAATGAGAGAAACCCTAGCATTCATAGGCTTATTAACTTGTTGCTGAGTAACCCTGTCTCTGCTACTGATACACCTAGGAACTCTATTTAGGATGTCACCATAATATTTAACTCGACCGTATATCGAAATTCCCCATAACAATTATTAATTACCGAACTCTCTTAATTATATAATTATGATGCTACCAATTTAACCTGTACCCCGTAACCCTTTATGGCTAAAAGTCTCTCCTCAGCCAAATAAAATAATTTAATAAAACAAATACAGTATAAACTATAATGATAAAGGGTTTGTAGAATTTCATATATTTATGTTTGTGTCTTTATTGCCCTTTTGTCCTTTCAGTGTGATTTTTTTTTTTTTTAGGTTCTTGCAATCGCTCAGTAATTATATTCATGGCGAAAAATTCAGGAATAATACAGTATTCGGCAATTCCTTTTCTACGATGACGTGCTAGACTTAACTCACTCTTTTTACTGCCAGGCAATTTAACCTGAATTTAGCGAGCTCCCTCATACTGAATAATCTCGGACGTGCTGCTTCTTCCCCCATTTTAATTTACCAGGTCAGTACCGAGAGAAAAAGCAAACGGTTACGATAACTTTCAGGTGAGGGTAAAAAAATGAAGGTGGTGGTTGTTTGACTTAACAGGTTGTTGGAGGTCCTGATTGATCGCCATGGAAACTAAGGCAAACTCCAGTACTCTCCACAGCTTTCACAAAACATGGATTTTGTTCTTCGGGAAGCTGACTGAAAGGGAGAGTAAAATATCCCAGGCATTGTTGCAATTTCTCCGTTCCAATTACCCCTGCAAATCAAAAGTCTTGTTATTATATTCTCCCCATTTTCATATATATATATATATTTTTTTTTATTGAGCTCAGGAGAGAATTTCCGGCCTAGATATAGCCTCCAATAGCCCCTTCACTATTAAGGAATTCTAAGCTGAAAAATGGTCCGGTGGTAGGAAGACTAATATAATCATCATCATTTTACTAATGAGAGGAATTTAATAATAATAATAATAACAACCATAATAATAATAATAATTCAATCGGCAAGGCAGCCCAAAGGCTAAAAATATACGTAAAAGAATTTAAAAGTAATATAAGTTAAAGGCGAGAACTGCCTCAAAAGTAAATGTAAGAGCCAGATTTACAGAGTAAGTGATAACTAGGTTTCTCTAAAAAAAAAAAAAAAAAAATGTCCGGCATTTTGTGTGTCCATAACAATAAGATATGAAAAATGTTACTACTGTGTTAGTGCTGCTGCAGTGAGGTAATCTGGGTTCGTATAAATCCAGGGGCTTAGCCTGTTTGCAAGATGAATTCTAGGAAGTTCACTATTCCCCCTCCCCTTTTTTTTTTAACTATAATATTTGGTATGGTTGTGAAGTGCATGAGAACTGTATAAGAGAGAGAGAGAGAAAAAAAATAGTAGCAGGCAATCATACACACGCCACACTCACAGCTATAGTCCACTCTCAGCTGACTAGAATCAGCCGAAGTAAGTTGAAATAGCATACTATATTTATGCTGACTTTTCGAAGAGTAATGGTACCAATATTAGCAGTCAGGCCATCAGACTCACTCAGCCGAATAAAATCGTCCGGCGTTAGCAAGAGTAGAATATCAAAATGCAGTGATGAGAGGGTAAAACTAAGGAAGTTTGCAAATAAGGACGCTTAATCAACTGCCGTCGCTTGTGTAGAAGTTAGTACGGTACTTTTGGCAGCTAAGGAAGCTTCTGTATACTGTACCTCTCCATTATAATTTTATACTTTAGACTTCGAAATATTAACGTTCGAAATTTTATACCTTAGACTGTGAAATATTAACTTTCGAGTATATTTTCGCTAATTAATGACTGACATAGCTTGCTAGGAAACTGCCGGCGCGTTAGTGCCAAGGGTCGAATCCTGGAGCAGGGAACTGGCGTCACAATGACTCAGGTGTTCATCAACTGGGAGTTGGTAGGTAAAACAAATAAATAAGTAAAATAAATAAACAGATAAACATAATGAGAAAGTAACTGTGGCAACCTGGATGATGCTGTGACCTTCTATCCCAGAACAGTGACTGAATAACCCGCCACTGGCTCGGAGGTCTAAGTTACGGAGATGGGTAACGAGGGTAAGCACCTTATGGCGTCTGTAACCACCTTTACTTTCAGTGTCAGACGACTTTACTCCGTTAAGAGATACCTACCGCTACAAGAAAGTTAATGCTGTTGCGATTAATGTAGGCCTGGTTATCACAGAAGGTATCTCTGGATTGAAGAAAGTCTCACGAGGTTATCCGAAACAGAATGCGTATGTTAGCCTTTCAAATCCAGAAGAATAACTGCTCCAGCTCGAGGGCATACTCTGGATCTGAATGGTTTGGCTAGACTATAAATTTAGTAATACTTTGTTAGTATTGATTTGGTTCAGTGTTTGACGTGTTTGGCGTTCCATCATTATTTTTATGGAAACTTTATTATCTGGTAGTACTAGTTAATTCGGTGTTCGGCGTTCTGTCGGTATTTTTGTTGAAGCGTTATGAACTGTGTAGGGTACTGTAGCTTTGGCTTTGTGTCTGGCGTTCCACCAGTGTTTTTGCGCATGAGTTTTCGGAACCAGAAAAAAAAAACGTCTAGCGCAAAGCTTCCCTCATACAGGTGACTGCTGCTTCCCCTAATTTATTGTTATGGCACGCTATGGGGCGAAGTGGCAATTACGGACCTGCAACGTCACCCCTTCCCATCCTTTTATTCACGGTTTAACGTTATTACCCTATGGACGCCTGGTGAAAGAGCTGTCAGGAGCTCCAAACAAATGTGGTCCATGGGTTTACATCTGAGGGATGGCTATGGTTTAGTGTTCACTTAATATCACGCAGGTGAGTGACTGGCCATTCTCTCCTTAAATGTTCGGTCTAAGTAGCCTAATCCTTCTTCCAGTCCTTAGGTGGGTAATAGAGGTCAGGATTATGATGATGACGATGAGGTTGATTATAATGATGATTTTCGTTCTATTCCGCCAACAATGTAGTCTACCTATAGCCATATACTTCTTGTCCCATGTGGAGTGAAGGGAGCCAGGACTGAGATATTTAGTCCTGACAGAAAGGTGAGAGTGATCAATCGCTAGTGATAAACTCCAGCTAACCCTCGCATGTAAACTCTTCCCACTAGATCACCAGACGTTTGATAATGTAATACTGTAGTTATAGTTGTTGCTTTCTTCAGTTTTCTGGCTACGTTATCGTTAAGCATTATTCTTACTATTCTTGATGGTGGCAGGTGGGGGCGCCCATCTCCTACTCAATTGATGTAGTGCTGCCTACTCCTTCCTTCATATCTAGCACTCATTTTTATTGCCTGCCTTCCTCTTTTCCTGTTTCTCTCACCCTTCCTGTCACTGTTTATTTCTCTTCTTTCCACTTCAGACGGCTCAACATGAGTGGCAGGCCCATTGGTTTCCTGTAACACAGGAAATCATTTACAATTCTGGGTGGAGCCCATATAGGTAAATAACCATGTGACGTGCCACCTACTATGGTGTCCCTGTGAACTGGGTGGAGAGACGCAAATGCGGCGTCCTTCCAGGAACCAGACTTCCACACAAACCCCCGTCCCTTGGTGTGGCAAGGCACTGTCGTCCACATGGGGACGTCGATTCACTGCAGGGGACAGCCTTGCAGGCGCGATTGTTTGCCTGCGGTTGATGGGTCTGCTCGATCCGACGGCCTGAGTAGTGCAACAGTAAGAACTGTTCTTGGACGTGGTCGCTGCACTGATAATATCCTTATCACCTAGCTTAGTATTGCACGGGGCTTCCTTTCAACCTGAGGTACACTGCATCAAAAAATTATCAGTGCACACTTCGCACGAAACAGTCTGACGCTACAGACAGTGGCTACTGCAAAATCCCAAATAACTCTATCGTACGTCGATACAGTTGGTTTCTTAAAAGTGGCATAAACATCGCTAGGTTGACATTACTAAGTCACTACTGTTAACCTACGTATATTCAAATGATAAATAAATTCCCTCGGAATATCAGGAGTTACAGGGATCATTTTAGGATATCGCCGAACCTCTCCTGAGCAGTTTTTTCTTATCAGGTGTACAGTACGTCTTTCTCAGCATATTCTTGGCACTTCCGAGTGATTTTATTCAGCATAGTGGAGACGTTTCGAACTGGACGCGGTATCGCCTAAGTTTTTTTTTTTTTATGGTCCAGACTACTCAAGTAATATATTCCAGCTAAAATCGGATGATTTTATTCATCAGGGGGTGATTCATAGGAGCTGCATTGTTTATAATGATGCCATTAACGCTTTAATTGTCGGAACAACTGGAGTATTTTACTCCAGTTAACGTCAGGTGATATTATTTAGCTTAAAATGAGAAAAGGGGAAGGGGAACCGAGAATCAGATGGAGGGATTGGGTTGACAAGTATAAAAGTGAGGGTTGTGTGAGTTGGATGGAAAGCAGCCTGCTGGCAAATGGTCCGGGTGACATGGAAGCGATTTGTCTGTGGCCACCCCTTCCAGGATTAAGGCATTTAGCAATAGGCAAATGGAGAGATTGTCTAAAGAACCTGTAACCGAGTGTATTGACGTATTGTTTAACACCCTCATTCCGGGACATCGTTTACTGTTTAACTCTTGCAGTCTCCAGATGATTTTTTTTTTTCATCGTAGGAAGCTGCAAAAGTCGCCTGGTAGTAGCAAGCATAAAACTGTAAGCACTTGACCGTAGTGAAGAGCTTAACCCCTTCAACATAACACATCCTTACTTGTAATCTCTGATCTGGTCAGATTTCATAAGACTTCACCTCTCCAGTCCGGTGACATCATTTATCAGTTTAATCTTGCGGCCTCTTAATAATTTTATTCAGCTCTAAGACACCCTCGTGTAGTGTACGGGTAAAGGAAGACTATGACTGATTCTTCTAAACTCTAAATTATCTCCTAAACAAAATGAAATCGTCTGGAGGTAGAAGGAGTAGTATAACAAGTACGCTGTCGGATTGAAGAGATCAGGAGAGTCTTCCTGAAGTAAAAAGGTTAAATGAATGCTATATCTAACTCCTACAGTTCTAGACCTCCTCCAAGTTAAATAAAATTGTCTGGAGAGAGTAAGAATAATATGTAAAAAACGTCACTGAAATAAAGTAACAAAGGCGCGGTCACACCAGTATTTTTCCTGACAGTAAATTTTAGGGAATGGTATTGGTGGCAGTATTTCACGCGGGGAGTGTGGTAAATATTTCTTCTCGGCTCTAGGCCAATCGTCGAGAGGTAATGGCAAATGAGAATCGGTAAAGTACGAGTATATCTTTAATCAAACCAAACGTGTTTCCATATAAGATATTTCATCAAACCAAATGTGTGTCTGTATACCAGGTATTTGGTGATATTTGTAAAAATTTCGTTTCGTTGATAAACAAGACAAGCAATAATAAAATCTCAAATCTCTGTTGATTATGCACTGGACTGTAATAGGCATCGTTATGTTACACTAGTTATTGGTAGAGCGTTCTTTGTCTATTTTACATGTCTCGTGAACTGTTTATATGGAAAAATTATTCTTAACTGGCCACAAAATCATAAGTAGATATGCGAATAATTCTTCCAAGTGTCCCGCCTTTTCTCCTGTCAAGAGGGTTCCTTTCTCGACGTCTCTCCATCATTTTTTTTTTTTTTTAGGATGGGAAATAGGTGATTACATTTTAAATACTCTCAGCTGAAAGGATAGCAACTGGATACATTGAAAATAAACCTATCAGCATGTGAAGAGTAGAAGAAGGTATAACCGATTACTGTATTAACACAGAAATCACTATGAATCGACTCAATCACCCTGCATCCATTGTGTGTGTGTGTGTGTGTGTGTGTGTGTGTTTCTCTCTCTCTNAAGAGTAGAAGAAGGTATAACCGATTACTGTATTAACACAGAAATCACTATGAATCGACTCAATCACCCTGCATCCATTGTGTGTGTGTGTGTGTGTGTGTGTGTGTGTTACTCTCTCTCTCTCTCCTTCTTTTTACAATATTCTTACTCGTAACATAACTATAATGCATGTTGTTGATACACAGGGTCCGTGAGAGTAACGACTTCTCTGGACTGCATTTCAAGAAATAGCAAGAGGCAGCACTCAGAACGTGCAGTATCTGCTCCCAGCAGTGCCATTCATCGGAGTTACTGTATGGTGCGTCTTTTAATTACAAATTCATACACACTATTAAATTAGTGAGGAAAAACAGCATGTAAAGTTTGTATGATGAGCCAAAGAGGAACTTTGTAGCGACCGAAAGGTAGAATAAAGGAAAGTGTTCTACAGCACAGATTATCGACAGGAAATATGCCACGCTTGATCCTAGGTATTTTTATGCATAGCACCTAATTGAGTAAGGAGAATGTGGCATGACCCATATGGTATTTGTGCACGCTGCACTGTTGTGAATCACTCTTTCTGTACCACTGGTGGGCGTGATAATCGCTTCCAAATTCATCCGCAGAGCCTAAAGCTGCACAGTCTCTGCCGAAAGTTAGACGGGATTAGATGAGGTAAATTTAGGTCATGTTAGGTTCGATGATAATTGTTCGCTTCCAGATATATCCACAATACCTAAAGGTACACAACCTTTATTTGAGCAGTTAGGTTCTAAGGCTTGATAAGTTAGGCTGAGCTGGGGTGGATCAAGACAAGGGGGTAATTCTTTGTTTGCGGATACACATACAATTACTACACCTTCACAAACTCTGCGTGAAAGTTAGGTTAGAGTAAGTTGCGCAAATACTACTTGAATGGAAAAGTATAGGTGACAACCTTCCAGAAACATCCATAACATCGAAGAGAATAAGCACTACTACTAAGCATTTCCGTTAGGTCAGGAAACGTTAGGGGAAATTATGTTAGATTTGGCTTAGTAATAGTTCCTCGCTTCCAGATTCATCCACAACACCTAAAGCTGAACAGACTGTACCTGAACAGTTGTGGCGTGATGGTGGCAACCCACACACAGTTTACAACCATTGGTTTCCTTTACACCTTCGATTCCTCGCCACTTTAGGATCATAGAGGGAATTCGCAATAAAATATTCTTGCTCCCCTCGTGGGTTTTCACTCAGACAGCGAATTGTTGTGTTTTGTACGCTTTTAGGATTATTACCCGATGGAACAAGCCCAGTAATGGCTTAGATGTCATAAGATGTGATGGGAGGGATATATTACAGGGTCATAGCCAAGGCCTTGATTATATGGTTTGATCTGTAGTGACACTGAACCGGATTCTTGCTGGCATAGGATGGGATGAGCACCATGATAATTATGCCGCCTTAACCCTTTCAATTCGACGATATTTCC
>JAGKTI010039490.1:0-10555 GCA_018397915.1 Birgus latro | reverse complement strand
CAGCTTCTACACCCTCATCCCACCACCAAGTTACTTTATGTCTTGGTGGGCCTCTTGTCCAACCTCATATTGCATCGGTAACTCTCAAGAGGTTGTTCTTAAGGGCTCTATACTGTTCATTAACGCCTCTATCTACGGCTTCCTGTTCAGCCACCACTCTCCTCATCTCAATATAAAAGGCATCCCTTACTGATTGGTTTCCCAGCTTCCATATTTTCCTCCTAGGTACATATGTCCTCCTTCTCATCACTTGTTCCTTAAGCACCATGTCACAAATCAACAGTTTGTGCTGCTGCACACACTCCTCGCTTCCTATAACGTTAACATCCCTCACTAATCTCCTATCATCCCTCCTGACCAGAAAATAATCTATCTGACTACTATTTCCCCCGGACTCGTACGTAATCAACCGGCTGATTCTTTTCCTAAAATGTGTGTTGCACACAATCATGTCCATAGCCTCCCCAAACTCGAGTATTCTCTCCCCTTCCGGATTCCTCACACCATATGCACATCCTCCATGGACTCCTTCATAACTTTGAGCTGCTTCACCCACATGACCATTTAAATCCCCTCCCAGAACCACTACCTCATCATCACCCATACCACTCACTACACGTATTAAATCATCCCAAAATCTATCCTTCTCTGCGTCATCCAATCCTACCTGTGGAGCATATGCCGATAAAAACAAATCAAAACCCATCGTTAAACTGGGGTTTGGCTGTCATTAGGTGGGGTATGGTGGTATTTCTACCCCCATTGTTAAGCTGGGGCTATTGCAACTAGGGGTATCATATATTGAGGTATACCTGTATTTGTGATACATGGGTGGATAAGAGATGTAGTGTTATTAGAGGCAGACTGTGATATAATGCTGATTTCATGTGTGCAGCGAGTCAGGGAGAGCATGTAGAGTTTGTCAGGCATGAAAGTGTTGATCTTGCTGGTGAGTCTCTTGAGTGTGTGGAAGAGTTTTTTTTATTTAGGAAACATGTTATGTGCTGAAGGTGGGAGTGAGGAGTGGCTAGAATTTTAGCGAGCTGTTCCCTCTCCTGATGTTTAGAGGGTTCTTCATCCATTCTATGGGATCTTTGTATACAGTGTGTGGTAGGAGTGTAATGCTATATGGTAGTGAGACCTGGGCAGTAAAGGAAGAGGATATTCAGAGGTCCAAGCATATAGAAATGACAATGATGAAGTGGATGTGCAGTGCGTCCTTGAATGCGAGGCCTGGGGGGGGCTAGGCTTATGATGGAAGAGTTGAGAGGAGGGCTGGGACTGGAGTGCATTGGTGTTGTGATGAGGAGGGGTAGATTGAGATGGTTTGGGCATCTGGAGGGAATGAGGGATGACAATATGGTTCAGAAAATGAGAAGTGTATATAATGGGGAGTTAGGGTTGTAAGAGGCAGATTCAAAAGACCTGCAACAAGGTCATAGAGTGTGACCTCAGGGATATCGGACTGAACAGGGGGGCTGCCAGAGATCAAACAGTGTGTAGCGCTGCAATTATATGACCACAGCCAACACATTCAAGTATGTTGGAGCCTTTATAAACAAACAAAATGAAATGATCTTCCAATTCTTGCACTGTCACACATTCACATACTGTACTGTACTGTATCATATACAATCTTCCACACCTTTAAGACTCAGATTCACTCTCATATTCCCTTTTCACTACCTGAGTCATATTGTTACGTGTGGCCGATATATGTTGCTTATATTCATATATAATACTCAGAACCTTTAATATTCATTAATTAGTACCATGCTTAGAGTTTTGTGAATAGAGTTTATAAATATCAGATCGTAGGAAACAATCTGGCCTAGCTCTGTGTCGATGTTTCTAGATCTGTTTCAAACCACAGTCTCGTATCTGCTCATGGTTTTGACCCTTGTTTCTGTTCTGCCCTTCTTTGTTCTTTGAGTTTCGCTTCTTGCTTCCTTGAGTTTACACAGGCTGGGCTGGGAATGTCACAAGTTAGTTAGTGGCTTGAGTTGGACTGGTGTGTTGGATTGCTCTGTTGTGGAGACATTTTTGTAAACTGTAGCATATCTGCCACACGTGAGTTAATGTTTATTAAGTGTTAGCATATGATATAATTATTACGTTGCTCTTACCAATATTGTCATTATTTATAAGAACTGTTAATTTAGTCACTCCTATTGCCCATGCTAATTTCACATATTATATCAGTGTCAAGTCTCTTTACTTTTATGCTAGGTTCTCTTTATTTTTATGCCAGGGTTTTATTGTATCCTCCAGAGGTTTTACAACCCAGGAGCTAGTTCCTGTTCTGGTTTTATCTTTATTGATGTTTGGAACTTTAGGGTATTTTTAACAAATCCTGGTTTGACAATCCTGTACGAACCTGTTTTGAGTTTATTCTTGTAGCTTTAAGTTAGTGTTAAGTAAATTAAGTATTTTTACTTGTTTATTTCATTCCCCCTTTTTGTCATTAGTACGTGTTTTACACTTGATTATTATTTTCCCCCTTTTTAGCTTACGACTTGGTGAGGCTAGCAGCCACTTTGTATTCTAAAAATTTCCGTTGCGCATTCAGATATTCCTTTAGATCCCACCATGTCGTAACAAAGTGGCGACCTCACCAGGATTGTCAGTCCTGGGTTTTGTCGAGTTTAAGTAAGATTGTGTAAGCCATCATATTCCTTGAGAGCTATATATTTACTTGTTGGTGTGCCGAGCTTTAGCAGTCATGGAAGGTGATGCCCATGCACATGAAAATTTCCCAGCTGTGCTTGAGAATGTTGTAGAGTCAGAGCCTCGATCCCCTCGTCTTAGATCAGGAGATTAGGGTTCCCCTGTCTCTAATAGATTATTGCAGGACGTCAAATTGATGCAGGCAAAGTGGGAACACGAGGTTCAGATGGAGCAAATGAAGCTAGAGGTAGAGCAGACAAAGATTGAGCGAGCAAGAGTGCAAACAGTGATAGAACAGTCGAAGTTAGAACAGCAAGCAAAGTTAGAACATGCAAAGTTAGAACAACAGGCAAAGATAGAACAGATGAAGTTAGAACAAATGAACCTTGAGCATGAATATCGTATGACATCCTCAGAAGGCCAGACAAATTCTCCCCATTCCTTCTCTGGTTTTAATCCTACTGATCCCTCTAAATTAGTACCTCCTTTTGATGAGACCCTTGTTTTGGAGTTCTTTTCACGTTTCGAAACGATTGCTGCTGGGAATGAGTGGCCTAAAGACCAGTGGCCTACCCTAGTTCATACTGTACTTAAAGGCAAGGCCCTCAGAGTGTTTGATAGCTTAAGTTTTAAAGAGTGCTCAGATTATGAGGTTTTGAAGAGCTCAATCTTACGTGCTTATGAATTAAGGCCTGAACCATACCGTCAGCGGTTTAGGAATGCTAAGAAATGCCCTCAAGAGTCTTACTTGGAATTTGCTAGACATGTGACTGACACTTTCTAAATGTGGGTTTGAAGTGAAATTGTGGCAGATTGCGATAACCCAAGCTGTGCTAGGTTGAGGGATATTGTAATCCTTGAGAATATCATGAATAAATTAGACAGTGAATTAAGGATTCATTTATCCGACAAGCAAATTAACACAGTGTCGAAAGCAGCTGTCATTATTGATGTTTTTGTATTGCATAAATATGGGAATAAACCTAAGGAATTTTCTGGGAATTTCCCCTCTAAAATATATCCCTCAGCAGAGTAACAAACAATCGGGTAAGCCAGACTTAGCCGTTAACTCCAAACCTATTCCCTCTTCTGCACCCTCTAATATCTCCCCTAGTTCTTTCAGGCGCCCTTACCACTTTTGTACTTATTTTAAGCATCCAGGTCACAGTGTTGAAAAGTGTTTTAAAAAGAATGTGCCGTCTAAGCCCGTCAACTTTGTTAGAGGTGGACCAGTGGTGACGCCCGTTTGCCCTCCATGCCAAAAAGTGGCTTGAGCATCCTGTGTTTCTTCCCCCTCTCAGGCTGTTGTTTCAGAGGATGGGGATAAGGAGCCCACTGTTGAACTGCAGGCAGGAGGTGGTATGTCCACACCCATACCTGATGCCACTTCACTTTCTGGAGACATTGTCCAGGCGGCAGTTAGCAGTACTGCACCTACTTCTTCTTTTGCTCCGTATTTGTTTTCTGGCGTGGTACTGTTGGACGGAGTTGAATTTCCTGTGAAGATTCTGCGTGACACTGGAGCTTCACTTTCATCGTGGGCAAGCCCTGAAATTAATGTCCCAGCTAAGGAGTTTGTGATGATTCAAGGAGTTACTGGTGCGAAGGTAATCCCTGTGGTCACTTTAGACTTGAAGTGTGACCTGTTTGAAGGGCAAGCGCACCTTGGGCTAGTTGACTCTCTTCCTCTTGAAGGCGTTGACCTGCTGCTGGTAAATGATTTGGCAGGTGAGAGTAAGTGTATTGTCCCTGTACTGTCCAAGGTTCCTGTACCTGATAATCCCCTGCAGGTTAATAAAGAGGATGCAGATGTGTTTCCATCATGTGCTGTGACCAGATCCATGGCATGGACAGAACAGAGCAGAGACATGTCACCCTGCAGAGGGGAGTCTGGTGACCCTTCGGCCATGGTGGAAACCAGCCCGGAGACGGTGACCGAGGACACCGATGAGAGAGGCTCCTACAATTGCTACTCCCTGGAAGATATGTTCATGAACTTACCAGATGATTCGTCTCCTGTTCCCATCGAGGAGGTGAGTGTTGAGAAATTGAAGGAGTTGCAAATGCATGACTCAGAGATTCAGAAGTTGAAGTCAGCTTCAGTGGAGGATTGCAACATCGAAAAGGGTGGTTGCTTTTATGTGAAGGACGGAGTATTGTGGAGCCGCTGGCATCCCCCTTATGTTAATGTTGATGATGGAGCATGGGATTGTCACCAGATTGTTGTTCCCACTGCTTGCAGAAAGGAGTTGTTGGAGCTGGCTCACTGTACTCCCTTTTCAGGACACATGGACAAGAGAAAGACTATGGAGAGGCTGTGTGCAGAATTATACTGGCCGTGCATAGCAGCAGATGTGGCCCAGTTTGTGCGGTGCTGTCGTACTTGTCAGGTGGTGGGAAAGCTTAATCAGCCCATACCTAAGTCACCTCTCGTTCCCATCCCTGCCTTTGATCCTCCATTTACCCGTATTATAGTTGATATGGTGGGACCCTTGCCTCCCACATCCTCTGGAAATAAGTACCTCTTAACCATAATTGATTCTTCCGCTAGATACCCTAAGGCTGTTCCTGTTCGTTCCCTGAAGTCTAGAATAATTGTTCGGGCATTGCTTGATTTCTTCACTAAATTCGGGTTGCCAAGGGAGATTCAGTCTGATAGAGGATCTAATTTTCTTTCAGATACCTTCCAGCAATCCATGGCTCAGCTTGGTATTGTGCATATGAAGAGCAGTGCATACCATCCCGAGAGCCAGGGTGCCCTAGAGCGATATCACCAGACCCTTAAGAAAATACTTCGGAAGTATTGCATAGAGCATTCAAAGGATTGGGATAAAAGAGTGCCATTCCTCTTGTTTGCCACCGTTAAGTTCCTCAAGAGAGTTTGGGTTTCTCCCCTAATGAACTAGTATTTGCCCACAAGGTAAGAGGCCCATTATCCATCATTAAAGAGGCTTGGTCTAGTGATTCCACCATGAGCCATAGCATACTTGAGTTTGTTAATGATTTCAAGAACAGGATGTCTAAATCCTTGGAAGTGGCTAGAGAGAACTTGAAACAGGCTCAAACCAGTATGAAGAGGTGGTATAATAAGAAAGCTCGTTTCAGGAATTTAAGGTTGGTGATGAAGTGTTAGTGCTATTGCCTCTTCAAGGACAGCCTCTTGCTGCCAAGTATTATGGCCCTTATCCAGTGGTGCGTAAAGTGGGTAGTACTGATTATTTGGTGGAGACCCCAGACAGACGTAAGAAACATCAACTTTGTCATGTCAGCATGTTGAAACCTTATTACCGTACTCCAGGTGCCACTGTACCTGTGCATCTAGTCTCACTTGAACAGAGTGAGGAGGTTCCCGGCAGTTTGGTAACCCAGGAACAAAATAAGGAGGACTTTGACTTTGATACTGCAAGTGCCTGGCAGAGCAATGCTGAGGCTGGCTTTTCCCTTGCTGAAAAGGTTTCACATTTGCCAGAAGATCAGTCTCAACAACTATTAACACTTCTTTCTTCATTTAAGGATGTATTTGGTAGCTCCCCTGGGCAGATGACTTGGATCGAGCATGATGTAGACGTGGGTGATGGACTACCTGTTAAGTTGCCACCTTATCGTGTCTGCCCCCAGTGCCTAGGAGTCCTCTGCCAGGAGCTAAAGTACATGCTGGGCAACAACCTCGTCTCCCCATGTGTGAACCTGTGGAGCTTCCCCGTGACCCTGCAGCCCAAGCTTGGTGGGACAACGAGATTTTGCATTGACTAAGACCGATACATACCCTCTGCCTAGATTAGAAGACTGTGTTGACCGCATTGGTTCATCCCACTACATTACTAAGCTGGACCTTAAGAAGGGTTTCTGGCAGGTGCCCTTAACGGAGCGAGCAAAAGAAGTTTCATGCTTTCTGGCAGACGGTCAAACTTACTGTTGTAATGTGATGCCGTACAGGATGAAAAATGCCCCAGCTACCTTTCAGAGACTTATGAACAGAGTTGTTAGTGGGCTTCCAAACTGTATGGTGTACTTGGATGATGTAGTAGTATTCAGTGATACTTGAGAAGACCACCTAGAACAGTTAAAAATGTTGCTTTCAAGGCTCTCTGAAGCTCACCTTGTAGCTAACTTAAAGAAACGTGAATTTGTCAAGGCTCAAGTTCCGTACCTTGGCTACGTAGTTGGTTGGTCACGGTCGTATCTGTCCCCCTTCTTCAAAGGTGGAGGCAATTAAGGACTTTGCAGCACCGAAAACCAGGCGTGAGCTTCGGAGGTTCTTGGGCACTGTTGGTTATTACCGACGGTTTATTAAGAACTTTTCAAGTGGTGTGGCCCCACTGATGGATTTGTTAAAGAAAGAGAAGAATTTCTGTTGGACTGAAGATTGTCAAAGTGCTTTTAAGTCTGTGAAGGGAATATTGTGTTATTACCCTGTAATGCTTGCTCCAAATTTTTCAAGACCTTTCAAACTCGCCATTGATGCCAGCAATGTAGGAGCCGGAGCTGTACTTCTACAGGATGACAATCTGGGGGTAGAACATCCTGTTTGCTACTTCAGTAAAAAGTTGTCTAAGTCTCAACGCAATTATTCAGTTGTTGAAAAGGAAGCACTTGCCCTGATCCTAGCCCTGCAGAATTTTTCTGTTTATATACCTGCTTTTGGGCTGACAGTCACTGTTTACACCAGTCATCACCCCTTGAAGTTTTTAAACCAGTTAAAGGGTAGAAATCAAAGGCTAACCCGCTGGAGCCTCTTTCTGTAAGAGCATAATCTGAACATAGAGCACATCAAGGGAGTTGATAACGTGATTGCCGATTGCCTGTCATGCTCTAGAGAACGAATTTTCTCTCAGGAAAATTCTTTCTTGGGTGTGGGCGTGTTACGTGTGGCCGATACATGATGCTTATATTCATATATAATACTCAGAACCTTTAATATTCATTAATTAGTACCATGGTTAGAGTTTTGTAAATAGAGTTTATAGGTATCAGATCGCAGGAAACAGTCTGGCCCAGCTCTGTGTCGATGTTTCTAGAGCTGTTTCGAACCAGTCTCGTATCTGCTCATGGTTTCGACTCTTGTTTCTGTTCTGCCCTTCTTTCTTCTTTGAGTTTCGCTTCTTGCTTCTGAGTTGCCCTTCTTGCTTCCTTGAGTTTACACAGGCTGGGCTGGGAATGTCACAAGTTAGTTAGCGGCTTGAGTTGGACCGGTGTGTTGGATTGCTCTGTTGTGGGGACATTTTTGTAAACTGTAGTATCTCTTCCACACGTGAGTTAATGTTTATTAAGTGTCAGCATATGATATAATTATTAGGTTGCTCTTACCAATATTGTCGTTATTTATAAGAACTGTTAATTTAGTCACTCCTATTGCCCTTGCTAATTCCACATGTTATATTAGTGTCAAGTCTCTTTACTTTTATGCTAGGTTCTCTTTATTTTTATGCCAGGGTTTTATTGTGTCCTCCAGAGGTTTTACAACCCAGGGGCTAGTTCCTGTTCTGGTTTTATCGTTATTGATGTTTGGAACTTTAGGGTATTTTTAGCAAATCCTGGTTTGACAATCCTGTACGAACCTGTTTTGAGTTTATTCTTGTAGCTTTAAGTTAGTGTTAAGTAAATTAAGTATTTTTACTTGTTTCTTTCATTTCCCCTTTTTGTCATTAGTACGTGTTTTACACTTGATTATTATTTTCCCCCTTTTAGCTTACGACTTGGTGAGGCTAGCAGCCACTTTGTATTCTAAAAATTTCCATTGCACAATCAGATATTCCTTTAGCCCCCGCCATGTCGTAACAATATCCATTCCTCATTTTCTCATCCTTTATAAACTTGTTTGTTTCGTATCATGTCTAGCCTATACAATTTATATTCCTTAGCTGTTCTATTTCCATTGTTTTTTATAGCTTTTATAAATAATCTGCTGTGGTGTCTCACAGTCCTTACATTAATTTTACCTTCAGTCTCACTACTGTAGTCCATACTGTCTATATATTCATGGAGAGCAGGGTTATGATGACGTCATTATGGATATTTACCAGAATCATCGTGACAAATGGACTCCATGGTACCTTGGTGATGAGTACACTCGAGGGCTGGCCACATTCATTGCTCCTTCCATACCGTCTTTGTTTGGGATGCTTTTCAACTGGAAAATGCGTGAGTTACCATAATGAATAAGATGTTTAAAGTAGCTACTCTCAGCAGTATAAGTAGCCTGTTAATTTGTAACATTGTACCTCAAAGTCAAATGGTCACCCCTTACGGGATTATGGCATCAGGCAATAGATAGATAGATGTTTCTAAACTTTGTAAAGGTATTGTTGTATACTGTACTGGGTTTAACAGAAGTACTTTTTATAGTGTGAAAATTTTAAATATTTTAACAGTACTCAAGTTTTATGCTTTTTGTGGTATAGGTTAATATATGCGTAATAAAACTGCTTTGATGTTGATGTGTGAATGGTTTTGTTTCTTTACAGGTGGTATAGCAATCCCAGCCTTGTGGGATGTGGGCATGGCTGAGAAAAAATTCCCTGTTGTTGTCTTTTCTCATGGCCTTAGTGCCAATCGATCCATCTACAGCACTGTGTGCTCAGAAATTGCTTCGCATGGCTTTGTGGTGGCAGCTGTTGAGCATAGGTAGGTTCCAGTATTCACCAGTTCTTTGCAGTAGACAGAAAGTTAATATGACCAGGTATGTTTTAGTTTCTATACAGTATTGTTCTGTACTGGCAGGCATTTTGTACCCTCTTTCTGGTTATAAGAGAAATGTTACCAACGTGATCTCTGCATGTTTTAAAAGGAACTATTGAAATCCATTGAGTTACAGAATCTGGTGATGAGCAACAGCACATGTTTGAGTACTACAGATGTACATTACACATTTGTTCCCATAAAGTTTTAACCTACATTTTTTATTTAACATCCTATAATAATATGGTAATTAATGTGTCATTCACTCTCATGACATTCAGTTACACCACAATTGTCAGGAATTTTTTTTTTTTTTTTTTTTTAATGTGTCCAACTCTGAGCATAGGCTTCACAGCCTGCTATCAAGGCCCAGTCGTCCTCCTACAATCTACATGTCACCACTTCGGCGCTTAACACCCACCGTCCATATTGAATACATGCTAGGGCTGTCTCATACAGGACTGGTGTATTGGTATTAGCGGGGTCATTTTTACGACATGTCGGCGGGTCTTGTGGTAGATCAGTAAAGCCTGATTTAATGAAATTCAAATCCTTAAATTGTTCCCTGCACCAGCGAGGATTCGAACCTGGGTCCCACGGGACCGCAAGCCAACTCTCTACCGATCGAGCTACCGCCTCCCCTAAATGCTAATGTTACATGTGTTAGACCCTGTAAGGATATTGTAATGGGAGGTGATAAGTACATCATCGACACTACAGCGCAAAATCTGGGTCTCAGAGACTTCTACAGGGTAGCCTAAATAGCATTGAATGGAAGAATATGTTATTTATAGTGGCAAATCAGATGAAGGGGGGAAATTAGATATATCATAGGTGAGAAGTGTGTGAAGTATGATGAAGGACAGGTGGTGGTGGTCACTGAGGATATTAGCCTCTTCCTGGCCACCGAGATCAAATGACGTTTTATTGAAGCATGGCTGTTGGCGTTGATGCAGCATGACCTGTAAAAAACTGAACAATTTTGAGAAGGGAATGAAGGTCTGGGAGATGTTGATGTGGACCTACTCAAGCCTCTAAACCATGCAAACAGTCAGTACATCTTATGAGTGGATGTCAGTCTTTTGCTTCCCTCAAGTATTAATGTAAGTAAGAGTAAGAAAGCTAGAAAGTCAAGAAAAGAAAGAAAGTGCTGCACCCATTAGCTTTCTCCTCTCTTTCCTTCTCTCTCTCCTAAACCACCCAGATTATT
>JAGKTI010039489.1:0-10555 GCA_018397915.1 Birgus latro | reverse complement strand
GGAAGCGTTAGGAGAAACACGTTAAGGTGGTTTGGGCATGTGGAGAGGATGGAGAGTGAAAGATTGACGAGGAGAGTGTATGTGAGTGAGGTGGAGGGGGCGAGAGGGAGGGGGAGGCCGAGGATGAGATGGAGGGATGGAGTGGAGAGGTATATGAGAGAGGGGGGTGTGAGTTGGGAGCGTGGTAGTGAAATGGCAGGGGACAGAGTGACATGGAGGCGATTTGTTTGTGGCCACCCCGTTCGGGATTGAGGCATCTGGCAATAGATAGATAGATAGATAGATAGTTATGCGCCGGAGGTGGGGCTGGAGCTAGCTCGGTTGCTAGGGTGAGAAGTGGTTGGAAAAAGTTCAGGGAGCTGTTGCCTCTCCTAACACTGAAAGGACTCTCCTTACGTGCTAAAGGGTCTTTGTATGCAGCATGTGTTAGAAGTGTGATGCTGTATGGTAGTGAGACCTGGGCAGTAAAGGAAGAGGATATTCCCAGGCTGAAACGTACAGAAATGACAATGATTAGGTGGATGTGCAGTGCATCCCTGCGTGCAAGGCCTGGGGGGGCTGGGTTTACGATGGAAGAGTTGAGAGGGAGGATGGGACTGGAGTGTATTGGTGTTGTGATGAGAAGAGGTACGCTGAGGTGGTTTGGACATGTGAAGAGGACAGGGGATGATAAATGGGTGCAGAGGGTGAGAAGTTTTAATACTGGGGGAGGGGTTGGGAAGGGAACACCGAGAAAGACATGGGACGAGGTCATTAAGTGTGACCTTAGGGTTAAGGGATTGAACAGGGTGGCTGCCAAAGATCGAGCAGCATGGAGAGCCGCCATTAGGTGACCAAGGTCGATGTATGCAAGCATGTTGGAGCCTTCAAAAACAAAACGAAATGAAATGAGTTCTTTTATATTCTTCCTTTGTTCTATTATTACTTCTCTTTCTCCCATTGTTCCATGCCACGTTCCTCTCATTTTTTTGCTGCCATAAACCTTATGTTAAACCAACCCTTCTTCCTGCATTTCTTTCCCACTTACTCTTGGCACACATTTTTCCACTCCCGAATTATAGATGTCTAGAAAGATATCCCACTTCCTCTGTATCTCCAGTTTTTCTAAACTTTCTCCAATCTGCATTTTTGAAAAATTTCCTCGATCCTGAGAAGTTTGCTTTCCCAAAGTTGTATCTTCCCTGCCTATAAAGATCATCTCTTTGCACCATGTTCCCTTATATCATCTGGAACTTAATGATCACATGATTGCTTTTTCCTTTAGGACAAAGTTATTTCAAAGATTCAATTATGTCAGGTCCTTTGGTTACCAGTAAATCTAGTCTTGCTTGTGTGTCATCACCTCTGACTCCTGTCTCTTCTTTGACCTACTGGGTCATTACATTATTCATTACTATACAGTATTTAACAACATAGTGCTCCACGAATTTTATTGCTTCCTGAGTCCCATTCCTCCTAGTTCATCTCTTTACAATTAAAACCATCACTCAGAACGATGTTCTTGCTTTCTCAATCACTTTCTGTAGATATCTAACCATGTCTGAAAACAGCTCCTGATATTCATCGTCACTCCATGCCCTTGTCTTTGGGGGAACATATACTACTGCCATGTCTCTCTTACCATTTCCTCCAGATCTAATTTCAAATTTGTCACTTCAGTCGTACCGTCTCCCAGTATCACATTATCCACATTAATGTTGTTCTTCACTGCTATCATCAGTCCTCCACCCATTTTTCTTCTCTGCCACTTCTCCACAGTTTGTATTTACCATCTCCCATATGGATATCAATATCCTCTCTTAACTTGGTCTCTACAAAACACATATCTGGTTCACGTACCCTCAAAAAATCATTGATTTCTAAAGTTGCCGATATTAAACCATCAACATTAGTATATCTAACTATCTATCTATTGCCAGATGCCTTAATCCTGTATGGGGTGGCCACAGGCATGTCGCCCTGTCCAACGCCATTTCACTGCCGTGCTTCCAGCTCACACCCTCCTCTCATATACCTCCCCATTCCATCCCTCCATCTCATCCTTGGCCTCCACCTCCCCCCCTCCACCTCATTCACATACAAACTCTCCTCATCAGTCTCTCACTCTCCATCCTCTCCACATGACCAAACCACCTCAATGTGTTTCTCCTAATCCTTCCTATCACATCCACATCCACATCCACATCACAATGCTCCTTCATTCCCTCATTCATCAGTTTGTCTCTCCATGTGCCTTCACATGCTGCTCTCAAATAACTCATTTCCACTGCTCTCACTCTTGACTTCTGTCCCTCCAACAAGGTCCAAGCTTCACTTCCATACGTTAAAGTTGGTATTACGATACTCTAATGTAGTAACTTTTTCACTTCCATGCTCACTTCCCTGTTTCTTATCACTGCTTTCAAGAAACCAGCAATCACCTTTCTTCCTTGTTGTACCTTTTCAAGCACTTCACTCTCTAAACATTAGTATATGCCACTTTCAAACTTTATTCACTGTTTTTATTCCCTCTTCTCTTCCTCTCTCCGTCAGGACCAGTTCCTCAATTTCTGATCCATAACTCTCCAATAGAGCACTGTCTTCTCTTCCTACATTCTCTGTTTGTTTTTTCCATCTGCTTCCTTTACTAGCTCCTTTATTTTAGCTCTTTCTTCTTCATTTGCATCTCTCCTTATCCAACCATTACCGAACCCCTCTTTGTCTGATAATTTCCATGTTCTGTTGATAATAATTTCATTTACCATTACCTGAGACTTAAACTTTACTTTAAGTGGCCTTGCCCCTCCTTCCTCATATTTTCCTAGCCTAAACACTACTTCAATCTCTTCTTGAGCTTTGTTGGTACCCTTCATAACAACTGATACTATCTCCTTAGCCTTACTCAGTTCTTCTCTTTCCCTTACTGATCTCACTGTCATGTGTTTTTCTTTTACTCCTGAAATTATCGTGCATTTTTTCTTGTCTGCTACATCCCCAACTAAAGATTCTCTACTTCTTAGTACCCAAACCACTTTCTTCTCCACCTTTTCCTTGTTATGTTGTTCTATAATCTCTTTCAAATTTATGTTTCCTTCCTCCTGAATTTTCTTCCATCCCTTATGCTGCTCCTTGATTTCCTTGATGTGTTCATCTTGCATCCTTGATTTTATTCATGCTCATCTAGTTTACTGTTCATCTTGTCCCTTTCTTCTTCCAACCTCTTATTTTCCCCCTTGAGCTGTTTTATTTCATTTGAGGAAGAGTTATTACTCACTTTGAATTCTGTAACTTGTCTATCCTGTTCAGGACTGCATGTGCAGAGACTTTCCAACTTGCTCTCCATTACCTTCATCTCTTGCTCCTGCTGTAAGTTCCATTCCTGCAACTCTCTAATTATTGATTATACCTTTTTTAACTCTTAGACATTCCTCACCACCAATTTCTCCACTCCTGCTATTCTTGTTTGGTTCAGTTTAGTATTTCCTTTACCCTCATCTTCATCGGAGAAGGCAGCAAATTCACCGCCACCAGATGTAAACAATGATCTATCCCTTTCTGCCATGATGCAACCATACAAAAACTTTATATTTCCACTGTCTTGTACTCTTTTTATGACCTAAACCTGCATTTTTTTCACTATTATATGATGGGACCACCACTCACGAATTCATTCACATAATCACAATAGGCTGGTCTTCTTTTTGCCACTGACTGGGCAATTATTTCCCCATGATCCACAAACAGCTCCATCTCTGTTGGTGACCTGTGTGTATTTACCTATTTCTAGTATTTTTTTTTATTTTTTTTATATGTCCGACTCTGGGCATAGGCTTTACAGCCTGCTATCAAGGCCCAGCCATCCTCCTACATACCATACACCTCTACATGTCACCACTTCGGCGCTAACACCCACTGTCCATATTGAATACATGCTAGGGCTGTCTCATACAGGACTGGTGAATTGGTATTAGCGGGGTTATTTTTACGACATGTCGACGGGTCTTCTGGTAGATCAGTAAAGCCTGATTTAATGAAATTCAAATCCTTAAACTGTTCCCTGCCCCAGCGAAGATTCGAACCTGGGTCCCACGGGACTGCAAGCCAACTCTCTACCGATCGAGCTACCGCAGTATACAGGAACTGAGCTAAGCTCATGTTGTCCTGTCTCCATATCTACATTTATCTAGTCTAGGTTTAAACACAGGAATGTTTTTGCCTGTACCACTGCACTGTCCAGGCTATTCCACAGGTCTATGCATCTATAAGGAAAACTATATTTCTTGATATCCTTCAAGCAGCTTGGCTGATTCTGTTTCATTCCACATCCTCTTGTTACTCTCCCATCCCATACAAACAGATCTTTTCTGTCAAATTTATCTACTTCCATCATAGCCCCGAACACTGCAATTATGTCGCCCCTCTCTCTCCTTTCCTCCAAGGAAGGCAGATCTAGCTTTTCCAGCTTCTCTCTGTACGGCAGATCTGCCAGGCTAGGGGACCATCTTGGTTGCTGTTCCTTGTATTCCCTCAATCTTGTTTATACCTCTTTTTGTGTAGAGACCACACTACTACTACATATTCCAACCTGGGGTGGATCATGGCCACTATCAATTTTTTCATCACCTCCTCATCCATGTAATGAAATGCTACTGTTATATCAGTCAAGAGTTTATATGTCTCTCTAACTGTCTTGTTAATGTGTTTTTCAGGTGACAAACTATCCTGGACCAGCACTCCCAAATCTTTCTGTTCTCCCACTTTTGTGATTGGTTCACTACCCATCAAATAATTCAGTGATGGCCTCCTGGTACTTTTACCCACTTCCAATATTTTACATTTTTTTGCACTGAATTTCATTTCTCACATTCAGCTCCAATCATGAATCCTATCCAGGTCCTACTGCAGCATTTTACAGTCTTCCTCAACTTCTGCTTTCAAGATCTTTGCATCATCAGCAAACAGACTTGCATAACTGTTCATTCCATCTACCATACTGTTTACATAAATCAGGAACATTACTGGCACTAACACCAAGCCCTGTGAGACTCAACTTGTTACTTCTCTCCATTCATACATCTTGTCCTTTATTACTGTCCTCATTTGTCTGTCTCTCAAAAAGTCCTTCAGTCATCCTATGTGCCCCGATTTCCACAACAGACGCTTGTGGGGGTTTCTTGTCAAAGGCTTTCTCCAAATCTAAATACACACAATCCACCCAACCGTCTCTCTCCTGTAGCACGTCAATCGCTCTTGAGTAAAAGCTCAACAAGATGGAAACACATGATCTTCCACTTCTGAATCCAAACTGACCTTCAGCTGAAATCTTCATCTCCTCCAGATAATTTATCCATCTGTCTTTCAGGATTCTCTCGCACAATTTTGCGACAATGCTGGTCAGGGACACTGGTCTATAATTCAGGGGTTCTTCCTTGTTTCCTCCCTTATAAATTGGTACCACGTTGGCCCTCTTCCATTCCCAAGGCTTCCAGAGAACACACAATTAAACCGTGACTCTTATCCGCCAGTTGTTCTCTGTATTCCTTCAGTACCCAATAAGAGATTCTGTCTGGTCCTGGGGCTTTCCTTACATATTAGGTTTCCAGTAATTTATACACTTCCTTCACTTCCACTTTTATATCTTTTATCACTACATTTTTAGTCACTCCCTCCCCCTCCAAAAAATCCCTTTCTTTAGTGAAAACCGCTTGGAAACATTTGTTCATTATTTCGGTTTGCATTGCCTTATCTTTATAGACCTCTCCTTCTACTGTCAGTTTGGTGATTCCTTCCTTTTGTTTCAATATTCATTTCTAGTTCTTCTATATTCTTCCTTTGTTCTATTATTACCTCTCTTTCTCCAGTTGTTCCATGCAATGGTCCTCTCTTTTTTTGCTATCATACACCTTCTGTTAAACTAATCCTTTTTCCTGTCTTCCTTCCCACTTACCCTGGCACAAAAATTTCCACTCCCAAATTATAGAGGTCTACAAAGATATCCCACTTCCTCTGTACCTCTCATTTCTCTTAATTTTCTCCAATCCGCATTATTGAAAAATTTCCTCTCCTGTAAAGTTTGCTTTCCCAAAGTTGCATCTTCCCCACCTATAGAGCTCATCTCTTGGCACCATGCCTTTTATCAACTGGAACTCAATGACCACATGATCATTTTTTCCTATAGGACGCAGATATTTCAAAGATTCAATTACATCAGGTTCTTTAGTTAGCAGTAAATTTAGACTTGTTGTAATAACTGTAATGAAACTAAATAAATTAATCACTGTTCTGGCCGAGATTCAATCTCAGGCCTCGCGCTTGAATCGCGCGCATGTTACCACTGAGCCAAAGAGAGGATCCCCCCCTTCATCTCTGGGCAACGCGGGCTTTTATACACCCCATTACATCACTCTTTTCTCCCCCTAGTGATTAATTTGGTCAATTTCACTCACCCACATGTTAGCGTAGCGCATTGGAGGCCACCACCAGCATGTAAGGCTGACAACAAATCATATGACACTCAAGCCCTTTACCTCACATCCCACACCGCTGCCAACCAAAGTAATAACTGAAATGAAACCGAATAAATTATTCACTGTCCTGGCCGAGATTCGATCCCAGGCCTTCGCACTTGAATCACACGCACGTTACCACTGAGCCAAAGAGAGTATCACCACTCTGCCTCTGGGCAATGCAAGCTTTTATATACCCCATTACATTGTTGATGTGTTATCACCTCTGAATCTCGTCTCATCTTTGACCCACTGGATCATTATACATTATTCATTACTCTGTAACAATACAGTGCCCCATGAACCTCTGCTGCTTCCTGAGTCCCATTCCTCACAGTTCACCTCTTTACAATTAAAATCACCCATCAGTATTGTAATACCAACTCTAAAATATGGAAGTGAAGCTTGGACCCTGTTGGAAGGACAGAAGTCAAGAGTGAGAGCAGTGGAGATGAGTTATTTGAGAGGAGCATGTGGAGTCACATGGAGAGACAGACTAACAAATGAGGAAGTGAAAGAGCATTGTGGTGTGGATGTGGACGTGATAGGAAGCATTAGGAGAAACACATTAAGGTGGTTTGGGCATGTGGAGAGGATGGAGAGTGAAAGACTGACGAGGAGAGTGTACGTGAGTGAGGTGGAGGGGGCGAGAGGGAGGGGGAGGCCGAGGATGAGATGGAGGGATGGAGTGGAGAGGTACATGAGAGAGGGGGGTGTGAGTTGGGAGTGGGATAGTGAAATGGCAGGGGACAGAGCGATGTGGAGGCAATTTGTTTGTGGCCACCCCATGCGGGATTGAGGCGTCTGGCAATAGATAGATAGAGAGATAGAATTATATTGTTGCTTTTCTCAATCACCTTCTGTAGATAACTAACCACGACTGACAACAGACCCTGGTATTCATCGTCATTCCATGCCCTTGTCCTAGGGGGAACATATTCTACTGCCATGTCTCTCTTGCCATTCTCTCCAGTTTCTAATTTCATATTTATCACTTCAGCCCTACCCTCTCCCATTTCCACGGTATCCACATTTATGTTATTCTTCACTGCTATCATCACTCCTCCTCCCCCTTTTTCTTCTCTGTCACTTCTCCACAGTTTGTATTTGCCATCTCCCATATGGATATTGATATCCTCCCTTAACTTGGTCTCTACAGAGCATATAACACCTGGTTCATGTACCCTCAAGAAATCATTGATTTCTATCTTTGCCGATATTAAACCATCAACATTAGTATATGCCACTTTCAAACTTGTTTCATTGTTTTTTATTCCCTTTTCTCTCCCTCACTCCATCAGTCCCACTTCCTCAATTTCTGATCGATAACTCTCCAATACAGTGTGTGTGCATGCGTGCATGCGTGCCTGCATGTATGTGTGTCCATCCATGGGAACCACCCTCTCGTGGTGGGAGCTTGCATGCCCTGTTAAATCTGGTGGGCCATACCAGCTGGGGGGGGGGGAAACCCCCTTGAACTTAGCTAGAGGACAGGGTTTCCCATGCTGAAGGGGCTCTCAGTGAAGGGTCAGCCAAAGTGTTACCAGGTCCACTACCTTGTGGATTGCCCTTGGATGGGCTATGGCTATTGGAGTAAACACACGGGTCGTAGAGAGAGAGAGAGACGGAGCTGCTCTTGGATGGAGGGGAAATAATCGCTGAACTAGCGGCGAAAAGGAGATAGCCTATTGTGATTATGTGGTTGAATGCGTGAGTGGTGGTCCCGTCGGATATTAGTTTAAAAAAAAAAAAAAAATGCAGGTTTCGGCCCTAAAAATACAAGACATTGAAAAAGAAAGTTTCCATATGGTTGTATCATGACGGAGAGAGACAGAAGATTGTTTACAACTGGCGAGGGGGAATTTGTGGGCGTCTCCGAAGAAAATGTTGGTAAAGGAAGTGATAAGCTGCAACAAACAAGAGTAGCAGGAGTAGAGAAAACGGCGGAGAGGAATGTCCAAGAGATAAAAAAGGTATGGGAAGTAATTAGAGAGTTACAGGAACGAACCTTAGAACAGGAGAGAGAGATCAAAGTCCTACAGAGTAAACTGGAAAAAGTTAGCACACGTAGTGAGGAACAAGAAAAAGAAGTCACAGAATTAAAGGTGAGTAACAAATCCGCATCAAGTGAAATAAAACAGCTCAGGAGGGAGAATAAGAGGATGGAAGAAGAAAGGGACAGAATAAAAAGTAAACTAGAGGAGTACGAATCAAAATCAAGGAGGCAAGATGAGCACATTCAGGAAATCAAGGCGCAACATAAGGGGTGGAAGAAAATACAGGAAGGAGGAAGGAAATGTAAATTTGAAGGAGATCATAGAACAACAAAGTAAGGAAAAAGTGGAGAAGGAAGTGGTTAGAGTACTAAGAAGTAGAGAATCTTTGGTCAGGGATGTAGCAGACAAGAAAAAATGTGTGATAATCTCAGGAATAAAAGAAAAAAGAATGACAGTAAGATCTGAAAGAGAGAGAGAGGAACTGAGCAAGGCTAAAGAAATAATATCACTGGTTATGGAGGGAAACAATGAAGCCCAAGAAGAGATTGAAGAAGTGTTTAGGTTAGGAAAGTACGAGGATGGTGGAGAAAGGCCTTTGAATGTAAAGTTTAAGTCCCAAGTAATAGTGAATGAAATCATAAGTAGAACTTGGAAATTGTCAGATAAAGAGAGGTTTAAAAATGTGTGGATTAGGAGAGATGCAAACGAAGAGGAAAGAGCTAAATTAAAGGAGTTAGTAAAGGAAGCAAACACAAAAAATGAACAGCGAACGGAGGAAGAGAAGACAGAGTTCTATTGGAGAGTTCCGGACCAGAAATTGAGAAAGTAGTACCGACGGAGGGCAGGAGAGAAGAGAGTGTAAAAAACGATGAAAAAAGTTTGAAAGTGGCGTACACAAACATTGATGGACTAATATCGGCAAGGTTAGAAAACAATGATTTTGAGGAGGCTGTAGCATGGGCCGAACAGGGTAGTACTCCCGAGGGGAATGGGAATGATGCTGATAGGGAGAGCTGGAGCTCCTGTTTCACTAGCTACCTAACCATCCCCCTTTGCTGACCTTTTCAGTGTGACAGTAACATGGAGAGTAGACCAGCATACTCTCCCAAACATTTCCTCTAACTATCCTATGCACTACACCACATGCGCTTTACATATTACACAATGTATCCCACTACGTTACAGGGGTTGAAGCCAGCAAGGGCATGCGGCCAGAAAACTTTGCCCCCGCTACCTAGTGGCAGACTTTGTGGGGAGGCGTGACTGGGGTTCCGCTGGCATAGATCATGGGTCCGGGGCGAGATGGGGCTCGAACTGTGCTAGAGGGTACAGGGCATTGCGGATCCCAGGCTGCCGCTTCCGCTCAATAGAGAGGGGCCCGAACCTGGGAGTAGCGCCCCAGGAGGTTGCCCTATCAGTGGGTGTATAATGGCGGGCAGTTGCAGTGCCAAGCCGCGCTTGGAGGGTGTCCCTGCAGCTGTTCTGGCAGGGTGCTCCGAGGCCACTACCACAGCCACTGGCAAGCTGGTGGGCTAGGGGTCCCAGATCCATTGCCTAGACCAGGGACTGTGCAATGGGTCAGGCCTTTGGAATGTTTACCCCCCTTTATCTTACCGACTATGAGCTACAAATACAAGCACCGAAGCAAGCCTGAGGACAGCAAATCACCCAGGGGGTTTAGGGTTGGTTCATGGAATGTGGGAAGTTTGAGAGGAAGAGCAGGGGAAGTCGCTGAGGTGGGTGGATGTGGCATGTTTGCAGGAAGTCCGGTACAGGGGTGGATCAGCCAGAAAGATTGTTGGGAAGGATTGCTACTATAAGTTGTTTTGGCAGGAGGGAACTGACGGATATGGGGGTGTGGGTGTGTTGGTTGCAGAGAAATGGGTGGAATATGTCATGAATGTTATGAGAGTAAGTGATAGGATATTAGTAGTGAAAATTTTGATCGGGTGGACATGATTGTGTGCAACACACATTTTAGGAAAAGAATCAGCCGGTTGATTATGTACGAGTCTGGGGGAAATAATAGTCAGATAGATTATTTTCTGGTCAGGAGGGTTGATAGGAGATTAG
>JAGKTI010039488.1:0-10555 GCA_018397915.1 Birgus latro | reverse complement strand
ATTCAGAGTAAATGTTGTTTTTCTGATTTGATGATACTTCCCCATATATCATTTACCTGGTTTCCGTCTCCCTATCCTTCGCCCTCTCACTTTGCCTTTCCTCGTTTATCCTTCCTTCGACATGTTATCGTCGTGGTTCTCTCTCCTTTCGTCTGTAGAGTATTTCATATTCATCAGTGTTCAGTCTTTATTTGCCTTTTGTTATTACCTGTGTGACCCTTCTCATTCTCCACCCCTGTTAGATGAAGCCGTATTATTATGCTTCCTTCCAGTCACACTTCTGATGCCGTTTCATGCATGGGTTCTGACTGACACATCCGTTCACATAATGTCTCTATTACTGGATCCCTCCTCATCAGTGGTCCTATTCTAGTGTATACTGGTATTACAGAGGAATGTAGAAAGGAAGAAAGGTAAAAGATTACACAGTTTGTACTGATGTAGTTAGGGATTTTATGGCTGATCCCTAGTTTGTGATAGGACTGCCATATCACCTATATTATTGACACAATCTCATTATCTGGTTGTAACTGTTCTGTCAGCTAATCTTGTCTCATGGTTATTAAAATATTACTTCATATAGTATATTCACCCTTAGATGCTGCCAGTATTGTTTCTAATGTGGATATCACTTTCATAGACCTTCGTGTATTCTATATTTCCTACTATAAACCTCTTGCTCTTACTCTTTTGACTTTGACGAATGCATAGATGAATGAATGGATGAGGAAAAAAGAACATTTCATAAACATGTTCGTAGCACTGGTCAGCCTAAGCAGATTTTAAGAGTGTAGCCGTTAATAACATTGGAAGAATGTCGGAACAGTGACACCAGACGTTTTAGTATTTGAATGATGCCAGAATAGATATATTAGCTCACTGTGATGATGATAATGGCATGACACATTTATAAATTCTAATAACTCCTGCAGAAATGAATACAATCATTAAAGTAGCAAATATTCATTGGCAACAGGCATAATATATTATGTCCAAAATATCGAGTAACATCAGTAAACTCCAGACGTTCAGATGCTTCACAACACGCTTCATAAACCTCAGAAGCTATCTGGGGAGAGGGAATGAGGGAGGGGATGTAAAGGGGGAGAATCCCACGTTGCCACATTCATCAAATCGCCCACCATGAGAGGAACGGAACTTCTGTGGTCAATAGTACCTCTCCACTCCATCCCTCCATCTCATCCTCGGACTGCACTAAATGACAAAGAACAACAAACCGTAATCATAAGGCTGCACTAAACGATACCAATTAACCACAAACCGTAATTATGAAACCACTAAACACCAATAAAGGACAAACATTTAGAAAACTGCACTAAACACCAATAAACAACAAACACCTTAATTATTAGACTGCACTCAGGGCTTTCGTTTGGTAAGCCACTTCCACTTCAACACCCAGTAAACTACAAAATAAGTAAATCTCACTTAAATGAACAAAAAGGCACGTTGAGATTGATCATTAAGTCTTTTCTTGTTGCCACTGTGAATGTTTAAAATAGAACGATAATCAACAATATACACCAGCAACAAACCCCAATACAGTATGACCTCACTACAACGGACTTCAGTACGCTGGAAGTCGCTTTTTTCGGAGTCAGGGAGCCGAACAGAATTATTTCTTCAGGAAAACTCTGAAAAAGCTAGAAGCATTCCGGACTCCCTAACCTCACAGGGGGGTGGTCATACTGTCCGCGCGGTTTGTGTGTTCGTGCGTTGGTTGGTGGTGGGCAGGCAGGATTGTTCTATGTGTACAGTACAATATTTGAAAAGTGTTTATAATTAAGTTATACCCACAATGTCTTTCTAAATGCTCAAAAACTAGAAAAGGGGTCTGCATTAATATTAAGACATCAAGCTTTAATCACACAGTGAGCAGTGTGTGTGATTGTGCTTCGGTTCGTGGTGAGCTGGCGACATAACTATTTTTTTCTCCACATCATTTCCCCCCAATGTCATTTTCCCAAGTCCCATTCTGCTCGATGGTGACAAGTGATGAGTGAAATATACAGACAGTGTGATCGCATTTGTTTGTAAGATTGTAAAAATTAAGGTGTATAATGTGTACAGTACAGTCTTTGAAAAATGCTTAAAATTATACACACACAGTACAGGCTACAGCTCCAATTCCCATCCACAATTCAGCTCTTGTCAGTGAAAACAATTGGGACAATGATTCACTGTTCCTTGATGATGACCCTCAAGATAATGGGAAATTATTTTGAAGGATTTGCTCTGAAGGATCCTTCATCAGGTTAGCCAAGCCAGTCTGAATGATTATGTAAGATTTTTTTTATTTTTTTAAAATTACTTATGAGTTCTATTGTGTCCAAGCCTTGCTTAAATTTTACTGTGTCATACAATAAATTATTTATAGTGGAATTTAAGAAAAAAAATAAGAGGCAAATGAGATTACCACGAGACAAAATGAAGTGGTGGAGGTGAAGCAGGATGGTGGCCATGATGCTTTTAATAAGCGATAATATCTTATTTTGTGGGTTATATATGGCCTTTATAGAGTCTATACCTTGCTAAAATTATACTGTGTAATGCAACGAATTATTTTTAGTAGCATTTTAGAAAAGCTAAGAAGCAACAGGGATAGAAGGAACTGGTGGGGTGAAGCAAGATGGTGGCTATAACACTTCATGTATGAAATTTATCCTGTGAGTGTTACAATGGCCTTTATCGAGTATAAACCTTACAAAAACTGTACTGTGTTATGCAATAAATTATTTATAGCAGCATTTGAGAAAAGTTAAGAGGCAAATGGGTTAATGCCCTGATTTAGAAGGGAATGGTGGAGTGAAGTAGGGTTGTGGCCGTGACTCATGTATGAAAATATCTTAGCAGGGGGAAATCCTTATGTCACTTTTTTTGGAATGACTTGGGTCCCAATTAGTCCGTTCTAGTGAGGTTTTACTGCATATGATTCTAACCATCACAATGTGTAAATAAATATATTTATTGCTCATAAAATATTTTGGCTCAGTCAGTCTGGCTACTAAAAATTTATTTGGCTTGTAAATCTGAAACATTAGGAGCCAAATGGCTGGCAACCATCAGCAGTTAGCAACAGTCCTGGCACTAAACAACAACACTCAAGAGTGATAGTCAGGTGAAAGCAAGAGAAAAATTACCAAGGCCCATACTCTCATCAGGTATGAAGACTCCCTAACACCTCTTCCATACTGCTTTATTCTTTGACATCGTTACTTTGTTTTTGAAGGCCTTGTCACCTAATGATGGCTCTCCATGTTGTTCCATCTCTGGCTGCTTCCCTATTCAGTCCCTTATCCGAGGTCATAGTCAACGACCTCGTCCCAGGTCTTTTCCGGTCTACCTCTTGCAACCCTTACCCCAACGTTCACACTTCCCACCCTCTGTACCCAATTATCATCCCCCATCCTCTCCATATGCCCAAACCATCTCAGTCTACCCCTCATTATCACAACACCAATACACTCCAGTCCCATCCTACCTCTCAACTCTTCCCTCAAAAACCCAGCCCCCTCAGGCCTTGCACTCAGGGACAAATTGCACATCCACCTAACCATTGTCATTTCTGTACGTTTTAGCCTGCAAATATCCTCTTCCTTTACTGCCCAGGTCTCACTACCATACAGCATTACACTCCTAACACATGCCACATACAAAGATCCCTTAGCACATGGGGAGAGCCCTCTCAGTGTCAGGAGAGGCAACAGCTCCCTGAACTTCTTCCAGCACACATGTCTCACATATATCAACTCTTCCACACTATCTTTTTGTATGTTACCTATGAAGAATTTGGCAATTAGGAATTATGTAGCACTGGGAACAGTAAGCAATATGACAGGAATAGGTGTTAGGGGGCTTTGTTAACCAATTAATACATGGGGTTATGTTCAAACCAATTATGACATGGGCAAGTGAAGCCTAACCCATATGGAGTATAGGAACATGAGTCTATCCTCAGGCCACACATTAAACCACAACTGGGTGCACAGGGAGTGAACTGTGTCAGGGGCAGAGGTAAAGGCAGCCTGAAAAAGACCAAGCAGCATGGAGAACTGCAATGAGGTGTCAAAGGCAGACTTATGCATGTTGGAGCCTTTCCAAACTGTATGACATATGGTTAAACCCAAAACCAAAATGGAATGTCCACCCTATTATAATTTAAGTATATTTGGTTGCTGACTGCATTCTGTAGTATGGGATGAAGGCTGATCAAACCACCACAGTCACTTGAAAACTGCTTCAAAAAATTAGGGTCCTACCACTAAATTCCAGTTTGTTTAACCCCTTCAATACACGTATACTCCAGTTTAACTATGCAACTGGTTAGCTAAAAACCCATCGTTAGGCAAGGTATTGTATATCGGAGTAGATTTAACATGTAAAGTATAGCGATGCGTTTCTGAGCCATGGGTTTCCCCCCAACCAAGTCCAAACCCACACAAATGAGTCCAAAAACAAGTTTAAAGCCATTGTAAATGGCCTAACAGCTGTTAAGGAAGCTAACCTAAGCCTAACACCTGTAAATAACTCACTAAAACCAACAAATAAAACCTAAAAATCGTCAAATATGTTTGGAAAAAATCCAATGTGTGCTAAAACACATTAACCTAAGTCTAAAAACAGTTTATAAATCAACCTAAACACACAATTTTAGTCCAGAACATCAAAATCGGTAAAAAAAGTAAAAACCCATTGTTAAACCGGGGTATCACATCTAGGGGTATCGTATATCAAAGTATACCAGTACCAGGCCTTTCTTAAACTAAATAAAATCATCTGGAGGCAATAAGGATAAGCCAACAAAACACGTCGCCTAATTAGAGGGGATAAAAACAGAATTACCCTCTTCACTCAGATATACTTTTCTTCCTATCTCCAGACTATTTCATGCAGCTTAGGAAAGATGGCTGGTATCGAAGGGGTTATGCATACGATCTTTACACGTACTAAAGGGGTTAAAGCTGATATGATAAATGGAAGGCAATCCCAACATCAGACCTAAACCTTTCACCTTGACCTGGTTCACAATTTCTACATTTAGAGAATTTTAGCTCAGCAGCAAAAATAACGTACGCTGTTTCTGTCCAGTGTCAATGCACACTATCTGATACGTTTATGTGAAGCTACAGTGTGGTGAATGGTTTTGGGTGTATCAAATAGAAACAGGATTCTGGGGCTTGAATGGTGAGTGAATGGACATGTGGCCCTTTGGATTTGGGGGAAAGGAGGTCTGGATGATCAATGCACACGAAGCCTATCTTAAAGTAGAGTTGCAACAATAGGTTATAACACCAACATATGACTGCCATGAAAAGGTGGGAAGGACGTAGAGCCTTAACATTGTATTTCTAAGTCTGAGTTAATGTGAAATAAGCTGCTAAAGAAATCTGGGCCAAGTCAAGGTGAGACAGAGCTATGTTATGCTTAAAATTATACAGCCAAGTTATGGTGGAAACTACAGACTGGGCCAAGTTAAGGCAAAAGGATTACAGACAGAGCCACGATGAAAAATGTAGAGCAATCTTAAGGTGAAAATTATAGAGCCAAGTTAATGTGAAAATAACTAAGGCCTTCCCTAAATCAAAATTGTATGGAAGCAATAGGAATAAACTTGAAAGACGTCACTGAAATGAGACTAAACTGACCTATCACCAAAGAGGCAAATTTCTTAGCAATAACAAGCTAAACTGACTGGTATGCAAAGAAGAATAAGTGATGCAACACTGAAATTCTTACCAGGAATTTTTTGACGTATTGCTGATGCCACAGACTGCCTTCTGTCCTCAATCCTGTCTTCATTTTCAAGGGTCCACCCTTTCAAGGCTGTTCCGTTCCTATCCGCTCATCATGTTCCTTCTATTCCACTCAGGCTTCCACTCAAGGACTCCCCAATCTTGTCTGTCAATCCTGAAAGAAAACCCAGCATGTAAGACTCAAGATTCGAAATATTAATGGGGAAAATAAATCTTGAACACCAATCATGAATGCAGTAAAATAAAATTGGGTGAAAGTCTGAAAGAAAGTGCTTAATTTAAAAATACGAGAGGGGGATGTGGGGTGGAGGAATGGCAGCAAAACGCCAAAGGACAGGACGACATGGATTTGTGTGTGGCCGCCCCTTACAGGATTTAGGAGTCTGGCTATGGATAGTAAAATAATTTCCACTATCAGGCCTGTCAAGTTTTGAAATATGTCAACAGAACAGTGAGCTAAAAGTCTACCCAGTTTTGCAATATCGGTGAAATTCCCTAATACGATAACTGTGTACAATGTTTCCCATGAGCCAACAGACAGAGTTACGATGGCTGCCCAGTGTTTACATTTGCTGTGACTCACCCTCATTCCATTTCCTATATGCCAGGCCACTGCAACACCAACACCCACCAAAACATTACAGTCCACGTGCAACAAAGAATGCAGCACGCAACACTGGGTAATAACATACTCAAGCTTTTGATTTTGAATGTCTGGCAAGGATACATTGACACAAATACTGAAATTACTTGAACTGAGTTGCAAAGACACTACCCCTAATGGAAAGCATGGTACTACTGGGGGTGCAAATGGCAAACTTAAAAAGGGAAGTGTGAGATTTTACCCAATGTATCTACACTGAACCAGCTATATCAACCTTTATCATACTTAAATATGAAAAGTAGCATTAGTCTATGTATTAGGGGAGGCAGTAGCTCGATCGGTAGAGAGTTGGCTTGCGGTCCCGTGGGACCCAGGTTCGAATCCTCGCTGGTGCAGGGAAGAGTTTAAGGATTTGAATTTCATTAAATCAGGCTTTACTGATCTACTAGAAGACCCGCCGACATGTCGTAAAAATGACCCCGCTAATACCAATACACCAGTCCTGTATGAGACAGCCCTAGCATGTATTCAATATGGACGGTGGGTGTTTAGCGCCGAAGTGGTGACATGTAGATTGTAGGAGGACGACTGGGCCTTGATAGCAGGCTGTGAAGCCTATGCCCAGAGTCGGACAAAAAAAAAAAAAAAAAGTAATATTAGAACTGATTTGGTCCCGATTATTTTTGGTAGTAGTCTATGGCTCAAGATGGACCCAGCCTACCCTTGTATTGAGAAATGCAACAATTATAAAGGAAAGAACTGTTCAAAAATACTGAGTGACCATTACTTCCCCATACACTCTTGCCACACTTACACAGGGAAAGCGTAATGGGATCTAACCTAACTGAAAAAAACATCGTAGTCTAAGCTCCGTGTTATTGGCAAGATGTCCCTCAATTTCTTGCTGCCTAGGCCTGATCTAACTGAATACAATGCTACAGTCCTAACCCTGGTATATATCTGAAGGAAGATCAGTAATGGTAAGTGCTGTCAATTTCAAGCTGCTACAGTACTAACCTTGATATTGTAAGCAAGATCAGTACAGTAATGGTAAGTACTGTCTAATGATTTCTTACTGCTACAGCCTCTATTATATGCAAATCAGTAATGCCCTCCTGTCTAACAACTTTTTGCTGCCTGGCCACATTAAAACACAATGCCTATCTCATCTGCCCCTCTGAACCACACAAACCCACGGATTTAAAAGTACAAGACCTACATAAACCCCCCCAGGTAGCTATTTCCTGGCTACAAAAACCTCTAACTTGAATAAAATACTGTAGGTTTTAATTCTCATATTCTGACAAAACTGACATGGGAAATGGGGTTCCACTTTTATTGTATTTTAACAAAAGTGAAAGGAAATGGGGCTCGATTCTCCTAAGTGTTGGAAAATGGGACAAATTTTATCTTATTCTGGCAAAAATGAAATGGATCTGAATTCTTTATAATCTGGCAGAACCTGACTGCTAAATGTGGGCTTCTCATCTTACTCTGGCTAAACTTGGATGGTAAATGAAAATGAAAAACTACAAGACTTTACATAAACTGGGAAAACGTATGTGCCTAAATTAGAGAATGTAAAATAAGCAGTTTCTCCTCCATAAATAATTTTAAAAACTTACAATTCTATAACCTTACTGTTGCAGTGGACTTTTGTTTCCATTATAGTTTCAGCCAATACCAGAATTACGAGAAAGTGATCCATTTCTTTCGGCATTTTTGGCAATTCTAAGACGTTTCTCCCATGGCAGTATCAAACTATATATATATGACTCCTGAAGGCTAGGTTGGGTTGTCTTTGTAAAATTAAAAAAACTGGATAGACCTCTTGTAATTGTTTTTGCCTGTACCGATAATTTTAGCGACTTCTCATTCTAATTCTGACAACCATTTTCACTCCCTAACCTAAAAATACCACTCAAGTAAAAATTCAGAGTGACTTGGAGGCATTTTGTCTGTGGCCACCCTTCGCGGCATTAGGGCGTTGGGCTATAAATAGAAAAATTCATAGATGACAAGGTTAAGTTGATTAAACATTGTGTTCTTAAATGCCCCTGATCGTATTTAGTTTAGTTAATATGCATACACATATCCAACAATTCTATCTATTGCCAATGCCTTAATCCCATGAGGGGTGGCCACAAACAAAGCACCTCCACGTTGCCCTCTACCCCACCGTATTTCACTGCCCTGTCCCCTGCTCACACATGTAAGAGGTGGCCACAAAAAAATCCCCTTCATGTTGCCCTGTCCCCTGCCATTCCACTACCATTCCCCCAGCTCATCCTCTCATACCTTTCCATCCCTCCATTCTATTAAAAATGGATAGATTTTTAGGTTTCATTCTGAGTACCATTTCAGTTCATCTCCCAAAGAAAATACGGTTCAATCCAAGAAAAAACACAGGTCAGCATAAAATTAACCTAACTCCATTTTGCCTAATAATACCAGCACTGATAATCGTAAAAGTTGATGGATATAGTGTGTGGTTAGGCTAACTGTGCTAAAACTTGACAAACTTTCATGCTGGCATAAAATCAACCAAACCTCATCTTTCCTACAAATACCTGCAATGATAATCATAAAACTTGATGGCTATACAGTTGTGGGGTTAGGGAATACTGTACGAAAATTTAACAAACTTGTGTGTTAGCAAAATTAACCAAACTCCACCTTCCCTGTAAATACCTGAAGTCATGATTGTAAAAACTGATGGATACAGTGTGTTGTTAGGGTGACAATGTTCCGAAATGTTACGTACTTTCCTGTTGGCATCAAATGAACCCAATTTTACCCATAAATACCTGCAATGACGTAAAACTTGATGGCTAGTGTGTGGTTGGCTGGACAATACTGTACAGAAATTATACAAGCTTTCCTGTTGGCATAAATCAACCTAACTCCATTGATAATCGCAAAAATTGATGGATTGATGTGGTTAGGTTGATGGACTGATGTGGTTAGGCCTGACAAAAATCAACCTAACCACATCTTACCTAAATACAGATTTAAAAAAATATAGTAAAAAGGCCACATGAAACGAAATTACAGAAATGTAAGGCACATGCATCCACGTAAAATACAAATTAAATCGGCCATTATTTTTGATCTATGCAATCAACATGGCCTGAAACTGGGCAAAAAAAATATCTAAAAAGAAGCTTCTTTTTCTCTTAAGCTTTGTAATGGAGAAGTTAGGCCGGAAAATGCTTATATAGAGAAATGACCACTGCACTCCCATATATCCCATTTGTTTTTTATAAGCTTATTCCATTATTTTCTAACCTCAAAAGTTTCACTGAGCCGATTAGGTAAAAAATAAATGCTAAGGAGGCAATGTTGAAGCCGTGATATATTCCCAACATGAAAACGTAATTTCCCACTGCTTAATTCACTTATTTAAATCGGAAAACCCATATTTGCTTACCTCAGCCTCTTTCCTGGGTCATGTAGGTGGAAGATCGGGTTCAAACGCTGGGGAGAAGGACATTTAAACAGTACGATGGGAAGAATAGAAATCAGGAACCGAGACAGAGCCCAGGACCACCGCCATACTCGCAGATGACGCCACCAATACAGCGCTACTAATCCAAATGGCTAACTTGTTCTCAAATCTCGAAACACAAGTATAAATAGGCTAATATGCCACCACAACCACTGTCTCACTAGAAAATCGATAGAGTATATTTAAAATCGTTACATTATCGCCAGGACTTGGTAAAATGGGGTAAAATTCCAGTAATATGACCGACCACCTGCCACCTGCCTGTTGGCCAAGCTATGTCAGCGGAAGCCGCTAATCGACAACTCAGGATGCTACATTATAACCAGGCATGATCTCGCAAGGAAATTCCAAGAGGCTTATTAAGAAATTTTATGAAAGAATTGAGAATTGGGGAAATAAGTGAAATTCCGGCAAGAGGACCACCTGAGCCACACCAACCACCTGCCAATGACGTCATATTAGCAGACATCGCTAAACTAGCTGAAATCTAACAACACTTGCTCCAAAACACTGATGTATGAAAATGACCCACAAAATGGTTACAGGATGAAACACATCCTCTGAAAACTGAAGAAATAGAAGGAAAATGTCCTCATGGTAAAGGAAATTTATTAATGGCTTTGTCTGGGTAATTTGCCTACGAAACCGCTTCATTTCGAGTTCATTTGT
>JAGKTI010039487.1:0-10555 GCA_018397915.1 Birgus latro | reverse complement strand
GAGAGCCTCATGCACCACCACATCTACTGTCGGATGCACTCATTTCAAACCCAAGGAGGGGTGGAGTGTTCGGACTAGCGAATCGATGGCCATTTGAATTGTGGGAATGTTTCCCAATTTCTTCTGTTCAGTGTAGTGGGCAGTTGGATCTCGGGTATGGCCATATATCGTGGACAGTTAGAGAAATAAGTCCCCAGATTATTCTGCCCTACCCACCATTGCAGTGACACCATGAAAATGGTCAGCAAAAGGGGTTGGTGTGGAGCTAGTCCTGAGGGCTAGCAAGAGGGGAGCTCCAGCTCTCCTTATCACCTGTTTTCCCATCCTCCTTGGGAGTACTGCCCTGATTGGCTGGTGCTATTGCCTACTCCTTGCATTAAAAAGATGGCCTAGATCAACTGTGACCCTGAACATTTCTTATGTTCATAATGGGGAAACTGGTTAAAAATCATGTTTTCATCATGTGTTATGACCCACTTACACCTAACCAAACATGATAAAATTATAGTCAGAGAAAGTTTACACTTCACACTGATGATTCGCAACCCACTCATCAAGCATAAGCATGCAGTAGGTATGAAAAATGACTGAGAAGTTCACGGTACAGTAATCCTTTCAAGACCCGATGTAATAGAGCCAAAGGCATGTCCGGGACTTGGGTTTGTCTGGGACTTGGGAAAATGCCTCTTGGACAGGTACATATGGACCCTAACCCAACCTAACTCTGAAAACAACCTAAATAACTCCCCACCAGACATGCACAGCACCTCTTTAAGACCCTGTTCACACAGATAAGGGACAGAAAGCATGAAATAAATGAAAAGGGACCAGAGAATGAGGAATTAGAGGTGAGTATGGAAAATATTTAGCAGTTTTCTGGGTACAGTACTTACAACACGTCCGTGGCCATCGCGAAGATTAACCCGCCTCCTTTCAGAATCTGATAGTACGAAGGTGTACCTGAAGCACGTACATTAATCCAGTGTTGCACTGCACTTAATCCTTTGCACTCTGAATTCTAATTTCTTAACATTGCGCGTCCTTTTCTTACATGCTCTGCATTTGAAACTCACGAGTGTTGCACTCTGCACTTAATCCTTGGCACTCTGAATTCTAGTTTCTTAACACTGCACATTCTTTTCTTAACACTGAACAGCACTGTTAATTCCCATGCGGTCTAGTGGCGAGTTTTTGCTGTTTATTCACTGTCAGAATCCTAAAGTAAATGTTGCAGGTGGCCGAGGGGTGCTTCGCTGGGACTTGGTGATGGACTACCCACTGCAGACGACTCCGAAGAAAACCGCAAACTCACATCCAGTGGCGACTCCACCGTGGTTGATGTGCTGGGCTGTGGCTCAGAGGTGGAACACATGTCTTGGTGAAGCAGTGGTGTGGAGCCAGGGCTGGGCACGGCAGGGATCACAGGCCTGAAGAAAGAGTTGGTGGTTGATTGACGGAACGGTGATTCTGGTGAGTGATGATGCGCTACCTAAAAGCACACACTTCCTCTGCAAGTCCCAGGGGCCCCATCTCCCTGTCGCAGTCCGGGCATTCCAGGTAGTCAAGAATGAACTCAACGTGTTTCCGGAGTGCGCTCAACTTAGGGATGGGTGGAGTAGTGGTGCGCTGAGAGGAGTCCTCTTCATCCTCGCTGTCCTTGTCGGAATCTTCAAGCTGGGTACTTGTACCTGCAGCTGAAGATGCAATCTCAATATCAGACATGATCTGATACCCAGGATCGCCCTCATCGTCATCCAACCACTCTCGCACTTAGTCCACATCCACCTCGTCACAAGCCGCACAAAGACACGCATGGAAGTCATCCACGTCAAAGCCCAGAAAGTCGTGCACCACATTAGCTCCGAAAAGCAGACAAGACCAACCAGTTTCCAGAGTCTTGACAGAGACTTCCCTCCATGCACTGGACCAGTTGTAGATGGCTGACTTGAGGTTGTAGCGGCGAAGGTTTTCCACAGTCCGCTGGCCTTGCGTGTCCTGTCCCTTCCTGCACTTGTCCTCATCCTCGAAAACAACCATCACCTCGTCCAGGAACTTCCGACAGTATAGCCTCTTCTCAGCCACAACCACTCTTTGGTCCATTGGTTGGATGAGAGCAGTCGTATTAGGTGACAAAAACAAGCACCTACTGTGGCCATTCTCAGCCACCATCTTCTTGCCGGATGGATGCACAGATGCATTGTCCAAGAGAAGGAGAGCCTTTACCTGGTCATGTGGGATTCCCAGTGATGATGGATGACCTCCTTGATGAAGTGCTGGTGAAACCAAACTTTGAAGATCTTGGCTGTGAACCAAGCCTTCACAGAATGGTACCACATGACAGGAAGGTCATCCATCAACTCACGAAGGCACCGAGGCTGCTTTACACAGCCAACAATAACGGGCTTGAGCCGGTGCATGCCGTTAGCATTGGCGCAAGACAAAGCAGATATCCGCTGCTTGGAGAGCTAGCGTCCAGGTACATGCTTTTCCGTCTCCTCTGCTTGGGTGTTCGTTGGCAGTGAGCGATAGAATAGGCCAGTTTCGTCAGTATTGTAGACTTGACCGAGAGTGAGGCCCACCCTGTCGATCAAGCCTTTCACCTTCTGCCGAAACTCTTCTACTCCCTCCTCATTGGCATCCAAAGCTTTGCCATAGGCCTCATGGTTGGTATGTCCATGTTGTAACTTGGAAGCGAAGAGCCAACTCTCGGATGCCTTGAATTCTGGGGTGTTGTGTAATCTTGCGAGCTTGTTGGCAGCAGCCTTCAGCTCCGTACCACGCACCATCACACCTGCAGCACGTTGATGACGATACCAAATCAACATGGAGCGGTTGACTTCTGCAAACCTGGGAGGATACATAATCTTCCTCTGCATGCTGCGTTTGGTCTTTGATGTGAAGTCAGCCTTGTACTTGTGAGTTTGTCCCAGGATTTCTTGATATCAAACAAGGTAGAGCGGGCCAGGTTGAATTCTTGTAGGATGCGGGGCGTTGACCATCCTGTGTCGACCTTCTCCAATATTTCCCTCTTCTTCTCCAGAGTCAGAACCACTTGTTTCCACCTTCTCAGGCAGCCAGGCCATTGTCACACACACGAGTAAGAGGCAGCTGAGGAACAGCAGCGTCTTCAACAGGTAGGGCACCACCACAAAAGCGAGCACGTGGCCCATCATGGTGACAAGCTTGCACTCGTGACGATGGGTAGGCGGGAAATGGGAAGGAGGCAGGGTTGCCCTGCCAGCCGTCGGCAGAACTACACGGCAAAACACATCTGTTCGGTGCCGCACACGTAGTTCAAAGTACAGTTGAAAACATGTGGGATTTTTTTCTTTCTTTCTTAAGTTTTTTGGCCATTTTTGGTTTCCAAAGGCCTGAGCCCAAAATGTCGAGGCGTCTGGGTCTTACCGAGGTTACTGTATTTCACGTGGCTCTTCTGAAATGTACGACAGAGTCTGCCTATCAGTATTTCCAGAATGCTGTACACAGCCTAGGGATTAATGACTCCATTAAGAGTTTTGTGTTTAAAACATGGATTCACAGCTTTGAAAATGAGAGACAGAAGTCTTAATCATCATCATCATCATCATCATCATCTTCGTTTTTCGTCCTTCTGTTCCCATATTCAAACTGGGGTTGGACGTGCGATGGCTTTTCTCCGCTGCTTCCTATCCTGGATTAAATCTTAATGATGTGTATATATTGTTAGCATAATTTGTTTAAGTATTAACCAATTTCAAGACACTGCCAATTATATCAGCAAATTTTCTACCCCAGCTCCGTTTCTGATATTAATCAGCCTTTGTGCAGAATTACAGTACAGATTCCACCATTCCTAATCTGATATTCATTTCCTACAGGTCCAAGATCTCCAGGAGCAGCTGTCGGAGTCACTTTTGGCATGGAATCTCTCCCTGCCCACCAGCCAGGACCCAGAGGCAGCCACCCGGGCTCTCCACTCCTTCAGTGATGCATGCAGGAGGGGACGCAATACTTTGGGTGTTCGCTCAGGTATACCAGCATCTAACCCCTTCATACATACCTCAGCTAATGTACTGTGCTATCTTATTTTGTTCTGTCCTCTCCTATTTTGTCTAATTGTATCCTATCCTATCCCATCCTATCTTTCTGTCACCATATCCTTCTTTATCTGACCTTATCCTGCTTAAATTGTAACCCAACTGAACCAAGCCTAGTGGAGGGAGACAACACATTAGGAGTTTGCTCAGTTCCCAAAGATACACTAGAGATGTGATTTAATACAGAGGGAAGTAATGATCTTTCATTAACACAAGCATTTAATTTCTCCCTTTATTATTCAATAACACAATAATATCACTCAGTTGCGTGGGAGCAACAAAATGGGTGTGTTTAGGTATTGGATTTCCAGGTGGCTGCATATGTTTACAACCCATGCATTGTGCTCTTATCGGTCACTGTTAGAATTCTGTGACCCAAGCCCACCCACACAGCCCACATCCTTTAGTACCTCCCTGCCTCAGCCTCTTTGTTGTGTTGACTGTCATTGTGTCCAGATTTCCTTTTTCCCCCTTTTTTTCACATTTCATCCTAGATCTTTGACCATCCAGTTCCAAGCTAATTTAATTATGATGTCTGAACACCCCGAAAGTGTTTCTCCTCGCAATGAAAATGCTAAGAGCACAAGAAAAGCATTTATTCCAGAGAAAATAAGTAAATATATGGAAGAAGTAGCATGTTGTTTGGGAGCTTATTACAAACGAGAGTAGCATTCAAACAGTCAGATAAAATGAGTTGGGTATGTTTAAGATGTGGGTAGGCTCTTTGTTAGAAAGTGGTAAAAACTATAAGTTACTGTAATAAAGAGGGAGCAGTATGATGCAGGAAAAGGGTTTTGTGACAGATTTTTGAACTGATGAACTCAGGGTTAGAAAATCTGGCTCTTACAGTATGGGATGAGTTTACATGTTGATGTAAGAAGTTATATTAGATGTTCAGGTCTTGTGAATTATATTATCATACAGATTTATACTGCTTGGTTGACATACATATTATTCAAGTTTACTGTAACATTTACCATGGAAGTTGAATGCATTCACTTCATGCTGATAATTTTGTTTTATTTTTTCCTTTATTGTTGATGACTGATAATTTCAAAAATAGTTTCAGTTTGTGCAGCTAGGGGGTAGGGGGTTTTTCAAGAATTCTCCCCCAGTATCCCTGCTTGTCGTAAGAGGAGACTAAAAGGGTTGGTGGCGGGTTAGTGCCCCACCCCGTAAAAACAACTAACTTGTAGGAGGAGGCTGTAGCACGGGCCGAACAGGGTAGTACTCCCGAGGGGAATGGAATGCTGGTGATAGGGAGAGCTGGAGCTCCTTTCACTAGCTACCTAATCATCCCCCTTTGCTGACCTTTTCAGTGTGACAGTAACATGGAGAGTAGACCAGCATACTCTCCCAATCATTTCCTCTAACTATCCTATGCACTACACCACATGCGCTTTACATATCACACAACGTACCCCACTACGTTACAGGGGTTGACGCCAGCAAGGGCATGCGGCCAGAAAACTTTGCCCCCGCTACCTAGTGGCGGACTTTGGGGGGAGGCTTGACTGGGGTTCCGCCGGCACAGATCACGGGTCCGGGGCGAGATGGGGCTCGAACCTGTGCTAGAGGGTACAGGGCATTGCGGTTCCCAGGCTGCCGCTTCCGCTCATTAGAGAGGGGCCCGAACCTGGGAGTAGCGCCCCGGGAGGCTGCCCTATCAGTGGGTGTATAATGGCGGGGCAGTTGCAGTGCCAAGCCGCGCTTGGAGGGTGTCCCTGCAGGTGTCCTGGCAGGGTGCCCCGAGGCCACTACCACAGCCACTAGTAAGCTGGTGGGCTAGGGGTCCCAGATCCATTGCCTGGACCTGGGTCTGTGCAATGGGTCGGGCCTTTGGAATGTTTACCCCCCTTTATCTTACCGACTATGACTATGAAGAAAAACAAGCACCAAAGCAAGCCTGACGACAGCAAATCACCCAGGGGGTTTAGGGTGGGTTCGTGGAATGTGGGAAGTTTGAGAGGAAGAGCAGGGGAAGTTGTTGAGGCATTTAGTAGGAGGTGGGTGTGTCGTGCCGCTACCCAGGTGTTGTTACGGTATTTCTCGGGAATAAATCCTCCCGTATTTAATATTAAGTGGTAGCGTAGTTTAACTCCGCCTCGACACAGGTAACGCACGACATGGGGGGACTTCACTAAAATGCCCCGACACACATGTACTTAAAACTGGGAACTGGAAGAAGTGAAAAAGTAATATGGCTTTTCTAGGCTTTAATTACAAAATAGTATTTACAAAAATCTACAAATAACTCTGAGGTAATTCCCACCTCATTTCACTACGTGCATAAGTACCTAAAAACCGCACATACACGTCTACTCTTAAAATCACTGGAATATTAACACTATTTTAATAAAGCAAAGCCAGTCTTGTAAAAACTCACTAGTGCTGTTATATATATATAGCACTCTTTAGTTATTCATATATATGAAATCACTGTTACATCAATATAAGAAAAACACACTTAAACATTTAAAATCTTAACTCCCTCCGTTTCAAACTAGGAGTCCTTACTAGTTCTTAGACTCCTTCCATTTTCTAACTAGGAGTCCTTACTAGTTCCCAGACACAGACAACTAGGAGTCCTTACTAGTTCCCAGACGACAGACAAATAAATAGCACTGCTGGTCAGTTATACCCGCGGTCACAAAGCATGTACTTCCACTTACTACCAGTAATGCTCTCATGCTGGCTCCCTGGAACTTTACTCTCGGCTATACAGCGACGTCTCTGCACCAAGCGCGCCAAGCTGTCTCACCGTCCTCCAGCTATCGTGTCTGCTCTTCGCCAAGTTCTAGTCTGAACTGAGGTCTGTACCCCTTTCTGGCCTCAAAAGGTTGCCAATATTCGCCAGCAGTCATATGGGGTGTGGTGGGTGATGATGAGTCACCCACTCACCCAGCGCCGTCACCCACATGTCACCCGCTTCACCCACCGTAGAGGCCCGATCAGACTCGCTGTGTCAGCACGCGCTCTCACGGTCTGAACTGCCTAGCCAACACTTTTCCTGTGTAAACAACTCGACCAACACCACCCGCACTACTCCTCTCTCTCTCCTCCTCCTTCCTCTATTTATTTCTTCCTCTCAACCTCTCTTCCTTATTCCATCTCCCTATTGCCCACAGCTGTACACCGAATCGCTACTCTTTCTCCCCTGTCCGCATTTCATCCTAAACTCTCTTCCGGCAGGCGGTGTCATTTGCACCTCTGTCACCTCTGTCACCGCTGTGTGTCTTACACCTGCTCGAGGGGATGCATGTCGGCTTCCCGACAGGTGGATGTGGCTTGTCTGCAGCAAGTCCGGTACAGGGGTGGATCAGCCAGAAAGATTGCTGGGAAGGATTGCTACTATAAGTTGTTTTGGCAGGGGGGAACTGACGGATATGGGGGTGTGGGTGTGTTGGTTGCGGAAAAATGGGTGGAGTATGTTATGAATGTCATGAGAGTAAGCGATAGGATAATAGTAGTGAAAATTTTGGCCGGGCAGAGGTTGGTTTCAGTCATATCAGCATATGCTCCGCAGGTAGGATTGGATTACGCAGAGAAGGATAGATTTTGGGATGATTTAATACGCGTAGTAAGTGGTATGGGTGACGATGAGGTGGTGGTTCTGGGAGGGGATTTAAATGGTCATGTTGGTGAAGCAGCTCAGGGTTATGAAGGAGTCCATGGAGGATGTGCATATGGTGTGAGGAATGCGGAAGGGGAAAGAATACTCGAGTTTGGGGAGGCTATGGACATCATTGTGTGCAACACACATTTTAGAAAAAGAGTGAGTAGATTGATTACGTACGAGTCCGGGGGAAATAGTAGCCAGATAGATTATTTTCTGGTAAGGAGGGTTGATAGGAGATTAGTGAGGGATGTTAAAGTTATAGGAAGCGAGGAGTGTGTTCAGCAGCACAAACTGTTGATTTGTGACATGGTGCTTAAGGAACGAGTGATGAGAAGGATGACATATGTACCTAGGAGGAAAATATGGAAGCTGAGAAACCAATCAGTTAGGGATGCCTTTTATAGTGAGATGAGGAGAGTGGTGGCTGAACAGGAAGCCAAAGATAGAGACGTTAATGAACAGTATGGAGCCCTTAAGAACAACCTCTTGAGAGTTACCGATGCAGTATGCGGTTGGACAAGAGGCCCACCAAGACATAAAGTATCTTGGTGGTGGGATGAGGGTGTAGAAGCCGCAGTTAAGGAGAAGAGAAGGCTTTTCCGGGAATGGAAGAAGGGTGGTAACAGGGAGGAGTACTTGGCTGCCAAGCGCAGGGCTAGAAGAGAGGTATACAGGGCGAAGTCTGAGTCACAGAGACTTTTACTTGATAATCTAAATCATGAAGGAAGGAAAAATATGGTTTTTAGGGTGGCAAATCAGATGAAGAGAGATAATCGGGACATTGTAGGCGAGCAGTGTGTGAAGAATGATGAAGGAAGGGTAGTGGTTAACAGTGAGGATATTAAAGATGCATGGAGAGAGCATTATAGCCGGTTGTTGAATGAGGAGTTTGATTGGGATAGGGAAGGTTTGGAGCCAGCTGATCCAGTGTTTGGGCCTTGGCCTTTGATTGACGCTGCTACTGTGAGTGAGGCAATAGGCAGGATGCGGGTGGGGAAGGCGGCAGGTGTGTCTGGGTTGACTGCCGAAATGTTGAAGGCCTCAGGAGATATTGGGGTGAGGTTAGTCACTGACCTGATAAATAGGATTATATATGAGTGTGTTGTCCCAGATGATTGGCTGAAGAGTGTAATTGTAAATGTGTACAAAGGGAAGGGTGATGCCCTGGAAAGGGGAAATTACAGAGGTATAAAGCTCTTAGATCAGATAATGAAAGTAATGGAGAGAGTTCTAGAAGGTATGATTAGAGAAAGAGTGAATATCAATGAGATGCAGTTTGGGTTTATGCCAGGCAGGGGGACCACTGATGCCATATTCATTGTTCGACAGCTTCAGGAAAAATATATTGGCAAGAAAAGGGAATTGTATTTTGTTTTTGTTGATTTGGAAAAGGCCTTTGACAGAGTCCCTAGAGAGGTGGTGAAGTGGGCAATGAGAAAGCTAGGGTTGGAAGAGTGGCTGGTTAGGGTGGTTATGGCCATGTACGTGGGTGCTCACACTCAGGTAAGGGTGAATGGAGCTTTGAGTGATGAGTTTCCCGTGAATGTTGGTGTGCATCAGGGGTCAGTTTTGAGTCCCTTGTTGTTTATCATGGTGCTTGAAGCCCTCTCACGTGACTTCAGAGAGGGACTCCCATGGGAGATGTTGTATGCTGATGATTTGGTGTTGATTGCTGAGAATGAAGGGGAGGCTGAGGAAAGATTTAAGAAGTGGAGAGATGGTATGGGGCACAAGGGCTTAAGGGTAAATGCAGATAAAACAAAAGTGATGATATCTAGGGTTGGTGGCGGTACAATCAGAGGAGAGGGAGAGTGGCCATGTGCAGTTTGCCACATGGGTGTGGGAAGTAATTCCATCTTGTGCAGTGTTTGTGATAAGTGGGTGCACAAGAGATGTAGTGGTATTAGAGGTAGACTGCGAGATAATGCTGATTTCATGTGTGCGGTGTGTCGGGGAGAGCAGGCAGAGATTGTTAGGCGTGAGAGGGTTGAACTTGCAGGTGAGTCTCTTGAGTGTGTGGAGGAGTTTTGTTATTTGGGAGACATGTTATGTGCCGGAGGTGGGGCTGGAGTTAGCTCGGTTGCTAGAGTGAGAAGTGGTTGGAAGAAGTTCAGGGAGCTGTTGCCTCTCCTGACATTGAGAGGACTCTCCTTACGTGCTAAGGGGTCTTTGTATGCAGCATGTGTTAGGAGTGTGATGCTGTATGGTAGTGAGACCTGGGCAGTAAAGGAAGAAGATATTCGCAGGTTTAAACGTACAGAAATGACAATGATTAGGTGGATGTGCAGTGCGTCCCTGCGTGCAAGGCCTGGGGGGGCTGGGTTTACGATAGAAGAGTTGAGAGGTAGGATGGGACTGGAGTGTATTGGTGTTGTGATGAGGAGAGGTAGGCTGAGGTGGTTTGGACATGTGGAGAGGATGGGGGANTTTGGGTTTATGCCAGGCAGGGGGACCACTGATGCCATATTCATTGTTCGACAGCTTCAGGAAAAATATATTGGAAAGAAAAGGGAATTGTATTTTGTTTTTGTTAATTTGGAAAAGGCCTTTGACAGAGTCCCTAGAGAGGTGGTGAAGTGGGCAATGAGAAAGCTGGGGTTGGAAGAGTGGCTGGTTAGGGTGGTTATGGCCATGTACGTGGGTGCTCGCACCCAGGTAAGAGTGAATGGAGTTTTGAGTGATGAGTTTCCCGTGAATGTTGGTGTGCATCAGGGGTCAGTTTTGAGTCCCTTGTTGTTTATCATGGTGCTCGAAGCCCTCTCACGTGACTTCAGAGATGGACTTCCATGGGAGATGTTGTATGCTGATGATTTGGTGTTGAGTGATGAGTTTCCCGTGAATGTTGGTGTGCATCAGGGGT
>JAGKTI010039485.1:0-10555 GCA_018397915.1 Birgus latro | reverse complement strand
AGTCCATTGCTGTTTAACATAGTAATGGAGAAGGCAACACGGGAATGTATGGGGGAAGGCCCATGGGAATTGCTGTATACTGATGACCTAGTGCTGACAATAGAGACTAAGAAGTGGTGGAAATGTTTAATAGATAGAAAAATGGAATGGAAAAGAGGGGAATGAAAATAAATTTGGATAAGACAAAGGTAATGGTGACAGGCAAGAAACCAGTAGAAAGAATTCAGTTGGGAAAATGGCCATGTGGATGCTGTGGCAGAGGAGTAGGAGTGAACTCATGTGCACGGAGTGTAATAAGTGGTCCCACAGAAGGTGTTCAGGTCTGCAGAATTTGAGAGGAGTGCAAAATTTTTGCTGCCCAGCCTGCATAAGAAGAGAGACAGAGGGAGATAAAGCAGAGGATGCGCAAGAGGAGAATGGGGGCACAATACAGGAAGTGCAGCAGTTCTGCTATCTAGATGTATTGGACTGTGAAGCAGGGGTGGAGAGATCAGTTTGAACAAGACTGGCGTCAGCATGGTTAAAGTGGAAGGAAATAGCTAGCCTACTGTTCAACAAACAAATATCACTGAGACAAAAGTAAAATATATGAGGCCTGCATTAGACCAGTATTGATATATGGTGCTGAAACATGGGCTTTGACAGATAGACTGACGAATATTCTGAGGAGTACTGATCGTCGAATGTTAAGATACATGGCAGGAGTGAGATGGGAGGACAGAGTATTGAGTGAGGAGGTAGCTAGAAGATGCAGGGTGAAGGATCTCGATATCATCTTGAGGCAGAAGCGGCTTAGATGGTTTGGTTACATGAGGAGGAGTGAGGAAGGGAGCTGTGTGAGAATAGCAGAGGAACCGGAAGTGGTGGGACGTCGACCACCAGGAAGACCTGAGAAGACCTGGAAAAGTGTTGTAATGCAAGATATGGAAAGACTGGGTATTGGAGAAGATTTAATCCAGGATAGGAAGCAGTAGAGAAAAGCCATCCCATATCCAACACCAGTTTGAATATTGGGAACAGAAGAACGGAAAACGATGATGATGGTGATGATGATTCACTGTCAGAGTCCAAGAGTAGGTGCTGCAGGCGGCCGAGGGGCGAATTGCTGGAACATGGTGATGGACTACCCACTCCAGACGACTCCGGAGAAAGCCACAAACTCACGTCCAGTAGCGACTCCATCGTGGCCTATGTGCTGGGCTGTGGCTTGGGGCTGGAAGGCCTGTCTTGGTAAGGCAGTGGTGTGGAGCCAGGGCTGGGCACGGTGGAGGTCATGGGCCTGAAAAAACTGTCAACAGTTGATTGACGTAAGGAATGGAGATTCTGGCGAGTGATGATGCGCTGCATAAAAGAGCACATTTCCTCCACAAGTCCCATGGGTCCCATCTCCTGGTCGCAGTCCGGGTGTTCAAGGTTGTCCAGGACGATCTCGACATGTTCCTGGAGTGTGCTCAGCTTGGGGATGGCTAGAGTAGTGGCGTGCTGAGAGGAGTCTGAATCATCCTCGCTGTCCTCGTCGGAATCTTCAAGCTGGGTACTTGTACCTGCAACTGAAGATGCGATCTCAATATAAGATATGATCTGATACCAGGATTGCCCTCATCATCATCAAGCCACACAAGCACTTTGTCAACATCCATCTCGTCGCCAGCCACACGAAGATACACATGGAAGTCATCCAAGTCAAAACCTAGAAAGTCGTGCACCACATCGGCTCCGGGAAGCAGACGAAACCAACCACTTTCAAGAGTCTTGACACAGACCCAGTTGTAGATGGCTGACATGAGGTAGTAGGAAAGGTTTTCCACAGTCAGTTGGCCTTGTGTGTCCCGTCCCTCCCTGCGCTTGTCCTCGTCCTCGAGAACAACCATCACCTCCTCCAGGAACTTCCAACAATATAGCCTCTTCGTAGCCAAGATCACTCCTTCATCCATTGGCTGGATGATAGCAGTCGTATTAGGTAGCTAAAAGAAGCACCTAATGCGGCCATTCTCTGCCACGAACCCCTTGCTGGATGGATGCACAGGTGCAATGTTCAAAAGGAGAGCCTTTACCTGGTCGCATGGGATTTCCAGTGTCTTCGTCTGATGATGCATGATCTCCTTGACGAAGATTTGGTGAAACCAGTCTCTGAAGGTCTTGGCTGTGAACCAAGCCTTCACAGAATAGTTCCACACAACAGAAATAACATCCATCAACTCACAAAGGCACCGAGGCTGCTTTGCATGGCCAACAATAATGGGCTTGAGCTGGTGCATGCCGTTAGCATTGGCAAAACACAAAGCAGAGATCCTCTGCTTGGAAAGCTTGCATCCGGGCACATGCTTCTCCATCTCCTCTGCTAGGGTGTTCGTTGGCAGTGAGCAATAGAATAGGCCAGTTTCATCAGCACTGTAGACTTGACCGAGAGTGAGGCCCTCCCTGTCGATTAAGCCCATCACCTTCTGCCGAAACTATTCTACTCCCTCCTCGTTTGCATCCAAAGCTTCGCCATGGCCTTACAGTTGGTAAGTCCATGTCGTAACTTGAAAGTGAAGAGCCAACCCTCGGAAGCCTTGAAGTCTGGAGAGTCGTGTAATCCTGAGAACCTCTTGGCAGATGCCTTCAGCTCCGTACCATGCACCAGCACAGCAGCAGCACATTGTTGTCAATACCAAAGAAGTGTGGAATGATCAACCTCTACAAACCTGGGAGGGTACATAATCTTCCTCTGTACATTGCATATGGTCTTCAATGCGAAGTCAGCTGTGTACTGGGTGAGTTTGACCCGGGATTTCTTGAAATCGAACAAGGTAGAGCAGGCCAGGCTGTATTCTCTCGCAGTATGCGGGACGTCGACCATGCTGCGTCCACCTTCTCCAATATCTCCCGCTTCTTCTTCAGAATCAGAACCACTCATTTCCTCTTCTCAGTTAGTGGGGCCATCATCACACACACGAGTAAGAGGCAGCAGAGGAACAGCAGGATCTGCAGCAGGTAAGGCACCACCACAAAAGCTAGCACATAGGCGGCCATGGTGACAAGCGTGCACTCACGACAATGGGTAGGCAGGAAATGATGAGGAGGCAGGGTCGCTCTATCAGACGTCGAAGGAACTATGCACTAAAACTCGGCTGTTTGGCACCACGCGCCAAGTTCAAAGTTATGGTTCAAAACAAATCTTTCTTTTTTTTTGGGGGGGGGGGCATTTTTGGTTTCCGAGGGCCCCAGCCCAAAATGTCCTGGACCTGGGGTGTCCGGGACTAGGACATCCAGGTCTTACAGGGATTACTGTACTTACTGCTCTATCTTTTAATCTGTAACATCTTTCATTTTAAATAAAAGGCTACATCCTGGTTAACTAAAAATGATGATTTCAGAGTTTTGAACTCAATGAATTTGTTTATGAACCTCTACATTTGATTACTCTCGCCAATTGTTTATGCACTGGGGATGCTAGGCTATGACAAAAGTTGACCTTCTCCAAGGAGCTGCGACTCTCAACAAATTTCCGAGGTTCTTTCTTTGTATTTCATTCACTGGCATATATTATTCTTCCAGAGATATTTCTTAATGGAAAACTGGCCAAATGCAGTGTAATAACTGCATGTCTTTCAGCAAAAGTTGTCTCCTTTCGTGCTAGTTGTTCGAACCATTTAAAGCAGTTTTACTAACTTATACCGCTTTCCCAATTTCTGTTGTTGACGATGGAGAAAACAGAAACGGAAATAAATTACTTTAAATTATTCCAAAGTATTGCAACTGAAATTATTTCATCAATAATAATGGCTGATTTTATTTATTTATTGAATCTCCTTTCTTTTCAGTCTTATGCTACTAAAAATTACTGCATTTTACCAAACTTGATGTGAACTCTGCACATTATTCCTGACTGTCCCTGAGTGATAGTTCTGAAATTTCAGTTAGTTCCAATTATGATTTCCTATTAGGGTAACAAATGCACTGCTTTCTATAATTTTGAAATATACTGGTATTTTGACGTTTACTTATTGGTTTCCGTAAAAATTTTATATAACAGATTTCAACTTGTAAAGATATAAGCAGAAGTATGTAGAACATCGCTAACTGATGACTTCTGGAACTCTGCCGTCACTTCTTAGGGCGACTGTACAAGTTAATAGACAAAGGGAAAAGAGTTTACCTAGGCAGGGTGTAAGCACAGTTCTTGAAGACAACAGGAGTTTCCCATCAGGCCCATATGCCTTGTTAGTACTGAGGCCAGTGATAGCAGAAAACACATCAATTGAGGAAACTTTAATGTTAGCCATGAGGAAGGCAGAGAGTGGGGAATTATCTAAAGTGGAATTAAAGGGGAAAGTCTGTGTGAAGAGTACTGCATTATCAATTAGTAGCGGAAACAGCTACAGAGTCATCAGAGTGGAAAAGAGGAGGGATGAATAATGAAGTAAAGTTTTAACAAAGGTTTATGGCAAGATGCCAGAAGGAGCGGGAAGAAACTGAGTTGGAGAATTCAGCACATTTATTATGAATGAAATTATTTTCTGCAGAGCACAGCAAAGACTTAGGATGATTCCGGGAAGAAACATAAAAGAGACAAATTTAAACTCCCTCTCCTTGTTGTGGACAGCATTAGCACAAGTGTGATCAAACCAAGGATTATTTGCATTAGTCAAAGGACAAGAGAAAGGAATGTATGTTTCCATGCCTGAGAGAATAACCTCCATAATGGATGAAGCACACTTAGATGGCTCTGGGCCATGGAAACAATACTAATTCCTGAGGAAATTAAAGAAGAGGGCCTCCTAAATAGCAGTTCTAAAGTGCCAGTGCTGCTGGCTCTTGGGAGGGCTCACATGGCTTACTGGAGTGATAGGACAGGTTAAGGTGATAAGGGAGTATTTAAAGGAGCTCAACAGAGAGAAAAGACTAGCAGCGTAAGCAGAAGGACTACCTGTAGGGAAAACGTCAAGTATGTTGGAACTCTCTCGAAGTTGGTCAAGGATACAGATAGGATGCTGTATAAGTTGCTGTAGGTCATTAAGGATAGAAATAATGAACGCTTGTTCACCACGCGGATCAGTGAAAGGAGAGGAGACCCTAAATGGTGTTTAACATTGAAATCACCTAGAACAGAGATTTCACAGAAAGAATGTGTTCCATCTTGGAAGTAGCATAATCAAAGAATTTTTTTATGTTCGGTAGAAGTTGGGGCTAAGTAAACAGCACAGATATATTTAGTCAAAGAATGACAGTATAGCAGATGGCAGAAAGTGGAGAATTCAGATGATTTAAGATCAGGAACACGAGTGCAAGATATGTTGTTGTGTGCATATATGCAACAGCCACCTTCGTTTTTGAAGTGAGTAGAGAGAAAGTAGGAGGACACAGAGAAGGTTTTTCTATTAGTTACCTCAGACACCTGAGTCTCAGTAAGGATGAGAAGGTGAGGTTTAGATGAGGAGAGGTGGTTCTCAACACCGAGGAAATTAGAGGAAAGGCTGCGAATGTTGCAGAAATGAAGAAGCGAGTCAGACAGTGGGTCCAAGCATCTCTGTTGCCTGTCATAAGGAGAGGGGCGGATGGTGGGGTAGCTTTTATGGTCTCCAGCCCCCCCCACCGGAGATTCTGAGGCTAGGTGATAAGGTGCCTTATATTATTGATTAAGAAAAGGAATTGTGGTGTGTAGGAAGTATAGTGTTGACAGTTGGGGGAGGTTGTATAAGAGAGTATGCTGACCTACTCTCTGTGTTACTGAAACACTGAAAATGTTCAGCAAAGGGGAATGATCAGAAGCTGGTCTTGTTGGCTGATGAAATGAGAGTTCCAGTCTCACTATCATCAGCTCTCCACCCATCTCAGGAGCACTGCCCTGTTCGACTGGTGCTACAGTCTACTCCTTTAGCTTAGCTAAACTATCTTTCCTCTGTGTGTGTGTGTGTGTTCTTACCTAATTGTTCTTACCTAATTGTATCTTTACAGGAATGAGTCAAGCTCGTACTGTCCCGTGTCTTAACAATTTTTATCATACATCTCCTCAAATTTATGAATTGTTTTGACACACTATTTCATTCGGTAGTGCATTCCACTGATCAATTGCCCTATTTGGGAAACTAAATTTCCTTACACCTTTATCACCTCTCTTTTTATGCAGTTTTTTGAAGTGTCCTCTTGCTGATACTTCCCCATAAGTTATATATTCAGTTATGTCTACTTTCTCTTTCCCTGAGATGCATTTATATAGCATAATCATGTCTCCTCTTTTTCTCCTCTCTTGTAGTGTTGGTAGATTTAATTTTTCCAATCTTTCTTCATAGCTTAGATCCCTTAAGGTTTGTACCCATCTTGTAGCAGCCCTTTGAACTTTTTCAGTCTTATCTATGTGTTTCTTGAGGTGAGGATTCCAGACTACTGATGCATATTCCAGGGTTGGTCTGATGAAAGATGTTAATATCTTCCTCAGCATGTCTTCGTTAATGTATTTGAATGCTATTGTCATATTTGCAAGCAGTGTATACATGTTCCGTACCTTTTCATTTATGTTGTCCGCCGGAGTTGGTTTGTTATTGATAATCACACCTAAGTCCTTCTCTCTTTCTGATGTGTGTAGGGTTTTACTTCCTAATTTATAATCCCAATCTGGTCTCTTCCCACTTTTACGAAACTTGATTACATGACACTTGTCCGCATTGAATTCCATTTGCCATGTATTTTTCCATTCATGAAGTTTATTTAATTCGTCTGTAGCTCTTTACAAGAGTCTATGTTAGTAATTCTCCTTTGTATTTTTGCATCATCAGCAAACATATTTAAATAGCTTTCATTTCCAATATTATTATCTATGTCATTTATATACACTAAAAATATAATTGGTGCTAGCACTGAGCCCTGTGGAACTCCACTAGTCACTTCCCTCCATGATGAGTAATTACCCCTTAGTACTGTTCTCATTTCCCTTTTGCTGAGAAAGTCTTGCATCCAATAGTACAATTTGCCTCGGATTCCTCATTGATGGTACAGTTTCCATAAAAGTCTTCGGTGTGGTACTCTGTCAAATGCTTTCTTGAAATCTGGATAGATACTGTCCACCCATCCTTCTCTTTTCTGTAATGTTTCTGCAACTCTGGCATAGTAGCTTAATAAATTAGTAACACATGATTTTCCCTTTATGAAACCAAACTGCCTTTCTGTTATCATATTGTGTTGTTCTAGATGGTTTACCCAGACTTTTCTTATTAACTTTTCCAGTATCTTACTTACTACACTGGTTAGTGATACTGGTCGGTAGTTGAGTGGATTTTGTCTATTCCCTTTCTTGAATACGGGGACAAAGTTTGCTTTCTTCCAGATATCAGGTAGTTTACCTTGACTCAAAGATTCTTTGAATATTAGTGATAATGGTCTACTTAACTCCTTTGCACATTCATGTAGAACCCAACATGAAATTTCGTCTGGACCATTTGCTTTTCCTTTGTCTAATTTACTTAACTCTTCCTGTATCTCTTTTTCTGATATTTGTATATCTGGTAATATGTGGGGGCATGCATGTTCCATATCATCCTTCTCAAAATTATTTTCTTCTGTGAAAACTGATTGGCAGTTCTTATTTAGTACTTCACAAATATCTTTCTCTTGTGTGTATAGGATCCCTTCATCCGTAATGGATTGTATTTTATCTTTTACTTTGGTTTTGCTTCGGATGTAGCTGTAAAATAGCTTCGGTTGATCACTACTATTTTTTATGATGTCCTCCTCAAACTGTTTTTGGGCTTCTCTCCTAATTCTTGTGTATTCATTTCTTGCCTGTTTGTAGTTATTATATGCCCTCTCACTATTGTGTTTTCTGTATCTATTCCACAACAAGTCTCTTTTTCTTTTGATTTTTTTTACATTCCTTATTAAATTATTTGTTTATTTTCATTTTTGTTTCTTTGTACTGAGATATGTAATTTTGGACTCCTATTTCATAAAGTTCACAGAATTTTCTATATATAACATTTAATTCTGGTCCTCTAAGTTCTTTTTCCCAATCTGTTTCTAAGAAGTATTTCTTTAGGTCATGATAATTGCCCTTATTGTAGTTAAGTCTCTTTTTGTAACTTTCATTACTGTTTACTATGTCATATGCAATCCTGAAGTTGCAATTTAATACTCCATGGTCGCTTTTGCTGAATGGAGGGTGTGTGTGTGTGCTGCTGAAAAACTCTGAAAGTTACGTACAGTAATCCCTCATTTATCCGGACATAATAGAGCCAAAGGCATGTCCGGGTGGTGGCAAAATCCAGATAATGAACACTATTCCTGTACCATACCGAGACCCTACCTATACCCAACTGCAACCCTTACTTAACCCATTTGCACAGTACCTATGCTTCATTTAACACTGTTTTCCGGTCATTCAGGCATACTAGGCATCAAACCACACATAGGAATATCCAAAGTAATGGTAAACACCAAGAAAACCAAGGAGAAAAAACACTGAAAAACAAAAAACACCCTATCTATACACTACTGTATGTAGAGCACCCTTCCTTATTTTGGCAGTTTTCCGGTCATTCTGCCATATTTTGACATCAAAACATACATAGGATTTCCAAAATAATTCGCAACACCAAGAAAACCATGAAGAAAAACACTGAATTCCAAAACACAGTGTGCCTAAACACTACTGTATGTACAGTACCCCTCCTTATTCTTGCAGTGTTTTCTGGTCATTCTGCCATATTTTGACATAAAACATACATAGGATTATCTAAAATAATTTTCAACACGAAGAAATCCATGAAAAAAAAAACTATCTAAACACTACTGTATGTACAGTACCCCTAATAATTTTGGCACTGTTTTCAGGTCATTCTGCCATATTGTGACATCAAAACATAAATAGGATTATCATAAATGTATTTTAACCCGCCCAGTCCCGACCAGTTTTTTACCCAGCGTACCCCCAGATCCCGACCGATTTTCAACTTTTTTTTTTGGAGGGGGGGGCTCAAACCTCCGCTTTTGGTGAGAAACATCGAAAATTCATATAGAAATCGCCCTCCTGAGGTTAAGAATGTTGATACAGGTGTCATTTAGCCTTACGTTTTTCTTCTTTTTTCAGGGTACCTGGCTAAAGAAAACGAACTATGGAAGGGTTAACTAATTCAAGCCACTTTAAAATACGTACTTATTTATTTATTTGGTACAGATTTATGTGTAGTACAAGTCTATATTGGTTTTCACACAGTAATATAGGTGATAAAAGCATTGTTCACTCACTCAAAGCCCCAGTATATGGCACCTTCCTTTACGACATTACCACCTCATCACTTCTGTTTGTTTCTACCTCTAGTTTCTTTGTTTCTTTGTCCTCCACCTCAGGAATCACTTTCACAGTGAATTTCGTCATTGGAGAGACCGTGGGGCAACATACCTTTACTGGCCAGGTTACTGTTAACAGGTGATTTGCCCAGTGTGGGGGGAAGGGGGGGCTAGGTGGGGCCAGGCAGTATCCCCGCTTAGCAGCAGGTAGAGGAAGGTCTCCAACACATGGCTATCAAAAATCACCCACGAATGTTGAAAAATGTGCACACAATGGGCCTTGCAACTGAGTGATGTACAATGCACGTCGGTGGGTCTGTCCATGGAAAAAAGTAGCTACGTGCATCGTACGTCGGTGGAACTCGGCGGGTTAACACCAAGGAAACTATGAAAGAAACCTAAAATTACCTGCCAAAAAACATTCGGTTGGGTTACTTACCAGCAGACAGGCTTATTAAACCCGCACACCTCCAGTAAGTGCAGAGTTGTCCCATGTGGTCTAGTGGCAAACATCTGCACCTAGCAAATTCTGATAACTTCCTCCTCCTCCTCAACCTGCGGGAGGGGGGCGATGACCAGTGACGTACAGTGTGTTAACGGTGGCCTATCCACCTCAGGAGACTGAAGACAGCCACAAACTTATGTCCAACAGAGACTCAGTGGCTGTCGATGTGCTCGGTTGCGAGCCTGATGGTGAAGAAGGGAAATGAGATGGTGGTGGTGGTGGAGGTGAGAATTGGCTGACACTCGTGGGGGTTTGAAGAAGGAGTCGATCCTGGTCTGACAACATGACCGATGATTCTGCCGGAGGATGGCAGCTTCCCTGGCTCCACGGAGCTTCATCACCAGGCGGAGCGGCACCAACCCCCTGTCATAGTGCAGGTGCTCAGCATACTCCAGAATCCCCTACAGGTAACCGTGGAGGACACTGAGATGAAGGATTGAAGGAGTTTCGGAGGGCTGCGAGTCAGGGTCCTCATCCTCATCCTCGTCACTCCTGCTGTCCTCTTCCGTGCCTACAGAGGCAGCAGCAGCGATCTCCTCATCAGACAGGGTCTGATAAGCAGGATTGCCGCTGTCATCATCCAGCCAATCCCTCACATCGTGGACGTCCACCTGTTCTCCTGTTGTTCGAAGGCAACTATGGAAATCATCCACGTCAAACCCCTCAGAGTCATACTTGTATGTGATTCCCTGCAGGAGACAAGACCAACTGCTTTCGAGGATTTTCACGGAAACTTCCTTCCATGCATTCACCTAGTTGAACACTGCAGACTTTAGGTCATAATGC
>JAGKTI010039482.1:0-10556 GCA_018397915.1 Birgus latro | reverse complement strand
ATTTGTTTCTCCTTGCTAACCACAAGAATGTTTTCTTTTTTTAAGATGGCATCAACACTTTCCGTGCCTACTGTATATATACACCCTAGCTCAGTAACACAAGATTCACACTGTGATGTGTGTACTATCTTGTTACAGGAGAAAAGCACTGTCGCCTATGAGCGTAAAAACCTCGTATATACGTTAAGAGAAGCAAGCTTGAGGGAAAAAGTCCGAGACGACGGTGAAAAATCCTGTACTTAGGTCAAACTGAGCGAAAGTTCACTACATTTACATTGACAACTAACTCTTATGTAGCTTGGTGTATGTGATACACAGTGTAGGTGTAACAGTTGTAGTGTAACTGTACCTACGTGTAAAGCAATAATGATATAAATAAACGCAATAATAAAGGCGACGAGGGCAGAGGAGAAAAGACGGCAGCGTTCAGCAGAGACAGTCAATGGACCTGGACATCTGCTTCACCCACCAACTGTACCTGTGGAATGAGTCAAAGTGGAGCATCAATAGTGTCAATGTGACAATTTGTATTAAATTACAATTACCATCTACCCAGCAGTCAATCCATATACAATACAAAGTACACTTTAGCTGAAAATCAATTGACATCAGGTTTCGGACATTTGAGGTTGCCATTATTATCTTAATACTTGCCATTTATAACCTATACTTACAGCTAATGAAGGGCTCATTGTCAGTGTCCTCGGTTGGGATCGCTATGACTGCCCGTTTGTCATCAGTGTCCTTGGTTGGGATCGCCGTGACTGCACACTTATAGCTTTACTTACTATTACTAAGGGCTCGTCGTCAGTGTCCGCGGTTGGGATCACCGCGACTGCCTGTTCATTTTCAGTGTCCACGGTTGGGATCGTCGTGACTGCGCACTTATAACTATACACTTACTGCTACAAAGGGTTCGTCGTCGGTGTCCGCGGTTGGGATCGCCGCGACTGCCCGTTTGTCATCGGTGTCCACGGTTGGGATTGCCGTGACTGTGGGCTTGTAACCTATGGTACACATGTATGTACAGACCCTAGACATATTATGTCTTGTTGGGCCAATGGGCGAGACGTCAGGTCTGCACCCTCATTACCACTGCCCTCTCTCTCACACGACTTAGAGATTATGGGCGTGGATTCAAACGGCGCAGGAAGGAAACGTTCCTGAATGGTGGTATGTCGACACGCATTGCAGGAGTGCACGAAACTATCTATTTCCTGTCCCATTCCTGGCCAGAAAAAGTCAGCACGGATATGGCCTTGGGTTTTCTTTTTGCCCTTATGACCTCCTGACGCTGAACAATGACCCCATTCTAACACTGCTTGGCGGTACTTTGCAGGAACGACAAACTGAAGTCAAACCTCGGCCTCGGGTGTTTGTGACTCACGGTAGAGCCGTCCTAGTTTGCGAAGGAACCTGGCTCGTCCACCCTGTGAATACTTGATCACTTTACCCTTTTGTTTCTTCCGCACAACAGCAAGGGTCGGGTCAGACTGTTGTTCTTGGACAACATCTTGACTACAAATCAGATCTTGCATCTTGCGGCGATGCGATGGCCAATTAGGTGACACAGTTTGGAGCTTTGGCTATGGCTCGTGTTACTGTAGCCGAAGTCTGAGTAGTGACATCTATGGTGCAACTAGACTTGGCACCTGGTATGTTACCTATAATGAAGTCAAACATAGGTTCTTGTATGACAACTGCAACTGTCGAACCTGTGTAAAAGGGAGATGCTACCTGGATACGTGCCTTAGGGAACATCTCACTGATCCGTCAATAAGCCAAGCCTGGACCTGTCTGCCCGTATATTCTTCAGGACGAACAAGACTCTGCCTGACAGTGCAACCTGAGGAACCATTGTCTCTCAGAACATTTACAGAAACACCTCCCACAAACCCTGGTTGAACAAGGAAGGCATTGTTACCTGTGAGAGGGCCTGTGGAGAAAGCGGCCAGCCATTGATAAGGCTGCATGGCACTCAACTCTTCAAATGTGACAGGACTAGATGCCTGAGGGGTCGTACCCGAACTATGTGCACGAGAAGTCGTACTTTGACTAGGTGTGCGAGGAGTCATACCTGAACTAGGTGCACGAGTTGTACTCACCATCTGGGGAGCAGGAGCACTGACAGCCTGTGGAGGAGAGTTCACCATCTGAGGGGGACTATTGAACTGTGAAGGAGGACCTGTGCTGGTGGGGCTGGCACTATCATGCGCCTGTTGGGGAATGAAGGCTGCGTTTGCCTCCTGCCTCCGATACACTGGGGCTGGTGCTGAAAAGGTTTGTCCCGCTTGTCGATTGCGTGAAATTCCACTCTTATATTGGTCAAGAGTTTATATGTCTCTCTAACTATCTTGTTGATGTGTTTTTCAGGTGACAAACTATCCTGGACCAGCACTCCTAAATCTTTCTCTTCTCTCTCTTTTGTGATTGGTTCATTACCCATCATATAATTCAGTGATGGTCTCTTGGTGCTTTTACCCTTTTCCAATATTTTAAATTTTTTTGTGTTGGATTTCATTTCCCACATCCGGCTAAAGGCTGCGTTTGCCTCCATACACTGGGGCTGGTGCTGAAAAGGTTTGTCCCGCTTGTCGATTGCGTGAAATTCCACTCTTATATTGGTCAAGAGTTTATATGTCTCTCTAACTATCTTGTTAATGTGTTTTTCAGGTGACAAACTATCCTGGACCAGCACTCCTAAATCTTTCTCTTCTCTCTCTTTTGTGATTGGTTCATTACCCATCATATAATTCAGTGATGGTCTCTTGGTGCTTTTACCCTTTTCCAATATTTTAATTTTTTTTGTGTTGGATTTCATTTCCCACATCCGGCTGCAATCATGTATCCTATCCAGATCCCCCTGCAGCATTTTACAGTCCCCTTCAATCTCTACCTTCCTCAAGATCTTTGCATCATCAGCAAACAGACTTGCATAACTGTTCACTCCATCTACCATATCATTTCCGTAAATCAGGAACATTACTGGCGCCAACACTGAGCCCTGTGGGGACACCACTTGTTACTTCCCTCCATTCAGACGTCCTGTCCTTTATTACTTTCCTCATTTGTCTGTCTCTCAAAAAGTTTCTCATCCATTCCAGGAGATTACCCTTCAGTCCTCCTATATGCTCTGCTTTTCACATTAGTCTCTTATGGGGTACCTTGTCAAAGGCCTTCTCCAAATTTAAATACACACAATCTACCCAACAGTCTCTCTCCTGTAGCACATCAATTGCTCTTGAGTAAAAGCTCAGCAAGTTGGAAACACATGACCTTCCACTTCTGAATCCAAATTGACTTTCAGTCAAAATATTCATCTCTTTCAGATATTTTATCCACCTATCTTTCAGAATCTTCTCGCACAATTTTGCAACCATGCTGGTTAGGGGCACTGTCTATAGTTCAGGGGTTCTTCCTTGTTTCCTCCCTTGTAAATTGGTACCACATTTGCTCTCTTCCATTCCCAAGGTACTTTCCCTTCTTCCAGCAAACACACAATTAAACTGTGAATCTTATCTGCCAGTTGTTCTCTGCATTCCTTCAGTACCCAATTTGAAATTCCATCCAGTCCTGGGGCTTTCCTTACATCTTGAGTTTCCAGTAATTTGTACACTTCCTGCACTTCCACTTTTATATCTTTTATCACTACATTCCTAGTCACTCCCTCCTCCTCCACAAACTCCCCTTCATTAGTAAAAATCGATTGGAAACGTTTGTTCATTATTTTAGCTTGCATTGCCGCATCATTATAGACCTCTCCTTCTACTTTCAGTTTGGTAATTCCTTCCTTTTGTTTCAATTTGCCATTAACAGTTCTATAAAACAATTTGGGTTCATCCTTACATTTGTTGATTATACCTTTTTCAAAGTTCCTTTCTTCCTCTCTACGAATTCTTGTATATTCATTTCTAGTTATTTTATATTCTTCCTTTGTTCTGTTATTACCTCTCTTTCTCCATTTGTTCTACGCCATGTTCCTCTCATTTTTCGCTATCATACACCTTCTATTAAACCACTCCTTTTTCCTGTTGTCTTTCCCACTTACTCTTGGAACATATGTTTCCACTCTTGAAATATAGAGGTCTAGAAAGATATCCCACTTCCTCTGAATCTCTCTTGTTTCTCTGAATTTTCTGCAGTCTGCATTTTCAATAAATTTTCTCAATTCTTTAAAGTTTGCTTTCCCAAAGTTGTATCTTCCCTGCCTATAAAGCTCGTCTCTTGGCACCACGTTCCCTATTATCATCTGGAACTCAGTGACCACTTGATCACTTCTTCCCATAGGACACAGATATTTTAAGGATTCAGTTACGTCAGGTTCTTTGGTTAGCAGTAAATCTAATCTTGCTGGTGTGTAAACACCTCGGAATTGTGTCTCTTCTTTGACCCACTGTGTCATTACATTATTCATTACAGTGTTTAACAATGTAGTGCCTCACAAATCTTCACCGCCTCCTCAGTCCTATTCCTCCCAGTTCACCTCTTTACAATTAAAATCACTCATTTAGAATTATATTGTTGCTTTTCTCAATCACTTTCTGTAGATAACGAACCATGTCTGACAACATCTCCTGGTATTCACCATCAATCCATGCTCTTGTCTTAGGTGGAACATATACTATTGCAATACCTCTCTTACAGCTTACAGTTCTCTCCAGTTTCTAATTTCGTGTTTATCACTTCAGCCCTACACTCCCCCATTTCCACAGAATCTACACATAAGTTGTTCTTTGCTGCTATCATCACTCCTCCTCCCATTTTATCTTTTCTGTCTCTTTTCCACAATTTGTATTTGCCATCTCCCATATGGATATCAATATTCTCCCTTAACTTAGTCTCTACAAAGCACATAACATCAGGTTCATGTACCCTCAAGAAATCGTTGATTTCCAACATTGCCGATATTAATCCATCAACATTAGTGTACGCCACTTTCAAACTTTTTTCATTATTACTTATACCCTCTTCTTTCCTCCTCTCCGTCGGTACCACTTCCTCAATTTCTGGTCCATAACTCTCCAATAAAACACTGTCTTCTCCTCCTTCATTCTCTGTTTGTTTTTTTCTTAGCTTCCTTTACTAACTCCTTTATTTTAGCTCTTTCTTCCTCATTTGCATCTCTCTTTAGCCAAACATTTTCAAACCCCTCTTTGTGTGCTAATTTCCATGTCCTATTCATGATTTCATTTACTATTACCTGGGACTTGAACTTCACCTTCAATGGCCTTGCTCCTCCTTCCTTGTACTTACCTAACATAAACACTTCTTTAATCTCTTCTTGGGCTTCATTGTTACCCTCTGTGACTACTGATATTATTTCTTTAACTTTACTCAATTTTTCCTTTTCTCTTTCAGATCTTATTTGTCATACGTGTTTCTTTTACCCCTAAAATTATTACACATTTTTTCTTATCTGCTACATCCCTGACTGAAGATTCTCAACTTTTCAGTACCCTAACCACTTTCTTCTCCACCTTTTCCTTGCTTTGTTGTTCTGTAATCTCTTTCAAATTTACATTCCCTTCCTCCTGAATTTTCTTCCACCCCTTATGTTGCTCCTTGATTTCCTTAATATGTTCATCTTGCATCCTTGATTTTTAATCATACTTATCTAATTTACTTTTCGTTCTGTCTCTTTCTTCTTCCAACCTCTTGTTTTCCCTCTTGAGCTGTTTTATTTCATTTGTGGCAGATTCATTACTCACTTTTAATATCATGACTTCTCTTTCTTGTTCCGCACTGCTTGTGCAATCTTTTTCCAGCTTGTTCTGTAAAACTTTGATCTCTCTCTCCTGTTCTAAGGTCCGCTCCTGCAGCTCTCTAATTACTACCCATGCCTTTTTTAATTCCTGGACATTGCTCTCCACCATTTTTTCTACTCCTGCTACTCTTGTTTGATTCAGTTTTGTACTTCCATTTCCCGCATCTTCATCGGAGAAGCCCACGAATTCCCTTTCGCCAGATGTAAACAAACTGCCAGCGCTTTCCACCATGATACAACCATATGGAAACTTTTCTATTCCACTGTATCTTGTTCTCTTTATCCCGAAGCCTGCGTTTCTTTTTTTTTTTTTTTTTTAACTAATGTCTGACAGGACCACCACTCATGCAGTCTTTCACATAATCACAATAGGCTGGTCTCCTTTCACTGCTGATTCAGCGATTATTTCCCTGCGATCCAGGAAGACATGTGTATGTGTTTCTGACTCTGGGCATAGGCTTCACAGACTGCTATCAAGGCCCAGCAGTCCTCCTACATACCATACACCTTCACGTCACCACTTCGGTGCTGACACCCACCGTCCATATTGAATACATGCTAGGGCTGTCTCATACAGGACTGGTGTATTGGTATTAGGGGTATTTTTACGACGTCGGCTGGTCTTCTGGTAGATCAGTAAAGCCTGATTTAGTGAAATTCAAATCCTTAAGCTGTTCCCTGCCCCAGAGGGGATTTGAACCTGGGTCCATCGGGACTGCAGGCCACCTCTGTACCGCTTGCACCAATGTGCAAGTTAAAATGCTATTAAATAATGATAAAGCAAGAAATAAAGTCTCATAAGCAGTTTATCTGATAACCGTCGGAACGTTGACTTGTTTATTTGTTCTTTTAACATTTGCTATGGTGCTTTTCCTATCTATCTATCTATTGCCAGACACCATAATCCCGTAAGGGGTGGCCATTTGACTTTGAGTTATTTTTTTTTTTTTACGGGGAGGGGCACTAACCCTCCACCAACCCACTTGTTGACACGTAGGGAGCACGTATGGTTGGTTATATGGTTACCACCCAGCGTTGTAAATGGTTTCTTGGCTTGCAGGAAACCATTTGGCTTGTCACTCAATGTAATGTCACCTGTAAAGGAAAGAAAAGCAGTAAGAAGTGACAGGAAATATTCCACAGGACTGAATTTGTAAGTTCAGTATTTACATTACTGTTCTGGTAAGTTTATGTGCAAGTTAAAATACTATTAGATAATGTTAAAGCAAGAAGTAAAGTCTCATAACAAGTTTACCTGATAGCTGTTGGAATGCTGACTTGTTTAGTAGCCACAGATCAGATAACCTATCAAAACAGTCAGGATGATGGAGGCTGCAGGGTCGTTCTGATTGAAGACGTTTATTTGATAAAGTTTGTATGTTCAAGTGTCAACAAAACTTACATTTAGGACATTAATAATCATTCTTATATACAGTATATGCATTTGTAATATGGAGCTGAAGTGGTTGCCATCTTCTTTGTTTACAAACAGGGGAGCATATGTGTCGTCTGCTGAGCGTTGGCTGCCGGCTGGGAACGTTGAAGTTAGGGGGAAAACAACGAAGTGTAAGACATACAGGAAACTTTTTTCTTGCACAAAAGATGAAACATTGAAGTAAAATGCGTTGAAAATTGAGGACTTACTGTATATAATAATACTGTACTGTACACTGATAAACTTTTTTTTTATTTACCTTATTGTTGTGAACATAGCTGATGTGGTCAGGCAGTCCGGACTGCTTCTGGCTTTATCGTACTCTTTTCCGATATATAGGAATTTAGTCCGGTAGCTACTCAAGTCCAATAAAAGCGAATTCCAGTCCACTGAAGTCCATTATTTCGAGGTTTTCCTGTACTTTTCTTTTTTTCTTAGCTTTTTACTCATTTTACAAATATTTTTTTCTCGTTATTCTTTAACCCGCCAAGTCCCACCGACGTATGATGCACGTTGCTACTTTTTTCCGAGGACAGACCCAACGACGTGTATCGTATGTCATGCAGTTGCAAGGCCCATTGTGTGCACATTTTTCAACATTCGCGGGTGATTTTTGGTAGGCATGTATGGGAGACCTTCCTCTACCTCCTGTCAAGCGGGGATACTGCCTGGACCCACCTAACCCCCCCTTCCCCCCCTCTCCCCAACACTGGGCAATTCACCAGTTAGCAGTAACCTAGCCAGTAAAGGTATGTTGCCCCACAGTCTCTCCAATGACGAAATTCACGGAGAAAGTGATTCCTGAGGTGGAGGACAAAGAAACAAAGAAGCTAGAGGTAGAAACAAACAGAAGTGATGAGGTGGTAATGTCGTAAAGGAAGGAGCCATATACTGGGGTTTTGGGTGAGTGAACATTGCTTATAAATGCCTATATTATTGTGTGAAAATCAATATAGACTTGTACTACACATAAATTCATACCAAATATATGAAATAAATAGGTAATTTAAAGTCACTTGAATTAGTTAACCCTTCCATAGTTCGTTTTTTTTAGCCAGGTACCCTGAAAAAGAAGGAAAACGTAAGGTTGAGTGACACCTTTATCAACATTTTTTACCTCAGGATCGCGATTTCTCTATGAATTTTCGATGTTTCTCACCAAAAGCGAAGGTTTCAGCCAAAAAACAAAAAGTCGAAAATCGGTCGGGATCTGGGGGTAGGCTGGGAAAAAACCGGTTGGGACTGGACGGGTTAAAGAAGAGATTACAGTTTTTGTTAAAAACAACAAAATTTAGCGATTTCTCTATGGATTTTCGATGTTTCTCACCAAAAGCGAAGGTTTCAGCCAAAAAGCAAAAAGTCGAAAATCGGTTGGGATCTGGGGGTAGGCTGGGAAAAAACCGGTCGGGACTGGACGGGTTAAAGAAAAGATTACAGTTTTTGTTAAAAACAACAAAATTTAGATCCGTTCAGCGCATATATTTTTATTTAATTTCCTAAAGTGTGTACAAGATCATTACCATTGGTGGTTGTAAGATACTATTTTCCAGGGTGGTGACCTAGGGTTTAGTAAGTCAACTGCAACAACGTCTTACGGTTGGTTAGGTACAGGATGTTTCTCTTTAGGTGCAGGTGTTAACGTGTAGCCTTTGTGTCTCGCACATGACTCTCATTTGTCTATACGATTGTACATATCTTTTCGTAACGATGGCCAGTAGTATAACATCTGGGCTTGCCTAACCCCCCTGTCCTTGCCAGGATGTCCTGCTTGTGGACTATCTTGTATTGTCCTTAATACGTGAGGTATCATTTCATTAGGTACCAATGATTGTCCTGGGTTGATCCTATATGAGGTATTGTTGACCATTGTGAATTGTTCGAGTGGTATATGTAGCTTGGGTAATTGTATGTCCTTTGCCACTTTCCAATTTGTATATAACCTTAGACCATGTTGGATCATGAAGAGTAGACTGTAGCACCTGTCGAGCAGGGCAGTACTCCCAAGGTGGATGGAAAGCTAATGACAGGGAGAGCTGGAGTTCCTGTTTCATCAGCCCTCAGGACTAGTTTCTGACCATCCCCCTTTGCTGAACATTTTCAGTGATTCAGTTACACAGAGAGTAACCCAGCATCCTCTCCAGTACAAGTTTCTGTAACTGTCAATGTCAGTCTACAGTACACATTTCATTACCTTTTCAAAATTAAAGAAAAATGGCATACGATAACCATGCCTTGAAATTCTGGGGGGGGGGGCATAAATGCACCCACCATCTGCCCCTCTCCCGGTGATGACACAACATGCCTGGAACCACTGTCTGTCTCACTTCTTCATTTCTGCAACATTCGTGGCCTTTCCTCTAACTTTCTCTTTGTTGAACACCACCTCTCCTCCTCAAAACCTCACCTTCTCTCCTTAACAGAGACTCAACTGACTGATGCAACTGACAGCAGACCCTTTTCTGTATCCTCCTACTTTCTCTATATTCATTTCAAAGCCAAAGGTGGCTGTTTTGTATATGTACGTAACGACCTATCTTGCTCCCGTATTCCTGAACTTTATTCTTCTGAATTCTCTGCTCTCTGGCTTACGGCTCTTCTGTCTTTCTCTGACTAATTTTTTTTTTTTTTTTTTTTAATGCAAGGAAGAAGGAACCAAAGGCCATGGGCCTGCATACTGTTCCTTCCAAGAAAAAGCAAAAACAGTACAAAAGAGAGCCAAATTCAAGATCCGTTCAATTCGAGATGCCTGGACACACTGCGTTAGAAAGACTGGAGATCATAGGAAGTAGGAAATACAGACAGATGAAGACAGTTCCAGAGTTGACCAGTTGCATAAATGAAAGACTGGGAGTAACGGTTAACTCTTGCATTAGAGAGTTGGACAGAAAAGGGATGAGAGTTTGTTGCTAGACGGGTACTACGTGCCCGTCGTAGAGGTGGAGGGATGCAGGCAGACAGTTCAGAGGAACAGTGACCATTGAAGTAGCGATAGAAGAGAGATAAAGATGCAACATTGCGGCGAAGAGACAATGGTTGAAGGGAATCAGTAAGAGAAGGAGAGTTAATGAGACGAAAAGCCTTTGACTCCACCCTATTGAGAAGAGCTGCATGTGGGGAGCCTCCCCACACATGAGAGTTGTACTCCATACACGGGCGAATAAAACCCGTGTACAAGGTCAACATCTGTGCAGGGGTAAAGAAAGTTCGGAGTCGGCCCAGCACACCTAATCTCTTGGAAGCAGATTTCACAAGAGATGTAATATGTTCTTTCCAAGACAAATCCCGAGAGAATGAAACCCCAAGCATGTTCAAGGATGATGCAGGACATAACTGTTCATTATTAAACATTAGTGGGTA
>JAGKTI010039481.1:0-10556 GCA_018397915.1 Birgus latro | reverse complement strand
TAGCTTTCATATGCACGGGCCTCCGCCAAAACCAATTTGTGCTGGCGCTGAATATTTGAACACAGAAATGACACAGCGCCGGACTCCATTCACTGCAATGACTGCGGTTACACTGGCGGATCGCAAATATACCTGCCGCAGATTTAATAACACCTTTGCTACAAGGGACTGCTAAGCTAAAAAATAATATTGAAATAAAAAAGGATGTCTGACGGTAGGAGAAATTAAGTTAAGTAGACGTCATAATACTGAAAGGATCAAGAGAGATTGTATTTATACTTTCCTTACGAGGGGTCTTACCTAAGATGAGTTGTAGAGTCTGACAGTAGCAAAAGTGAAATATAAATAACTGTATCATACTGGAAGAATTAAGGGAGACTCCTTCTCAGCCCTTTTACGAGGTGCGACGTTTCCAAGGCTAAAGACAACGAAAAATGGTCTGATGTTGGCAAGAATTTAAGAAAAAAAAGTCACGCACTGAAGAGGTAAAGGAAGATTGTTTCTTAACCTTTGCTGCGAGGGGAAGGGGGTCTTTCCTAGGCTGAGAAAAATGATGATTACGTAAGGGGCTTGATTCTGTGATTATGCTTGTGATATGTATTTGGCACCATCACAGGACATTCGGTGTGGGGGAGATGAGGGCTGATGCGGCGTCTCTGGCAGTACGTGATGGCATGGCAAGTTAATTACCGTGCCACTGATTACGATGATGAATGGTGTGTGTGTGTGTGTGTGTGTGTGTGTGTGTGTGTGTGTGTGTGTGTGTGTGTGTGTGTGTGTGTGTGTGTGTGTGTGTGTGTGTGTGTGTGTGTGTGTGGGTGTGTGTGTGTGTGTGTGTGTGTGTGTGTGTGTGTGTGTATGTGTATGTGTGTGTGTGTGTGTGTGTGTGTGTGTGTGTGTGTGTGTGTGTGTGTGTGTGTGTGTGTGTGACAGAGACTGAGGTGAGTTCGTGCAGAGAGAAAAGTGTTAAGTAAGCGGGAAGGAAAGTGTTTGTGAATGCGAGAGACTAGAGTGACGGTGTGTATCTGATAAAATCAATATACATTGCTTAGAAATTACTAAACCCAAGACTAATTAAGCAATATACATTGAAGTTATACAGAAATTAAGCTCCATAAGTTACAGAAAAGCACACACACACACACACACACACACACACACACACACACACACACTTCATCTTCGTTCCCACGTGTTTTTCTCACTCCCACACACGTGCTTCCTTCATGTTCGTACCCTCATGTTTTCCTCATTATTTTGATTTGCGCCTTAATATCCTCCTTCTTGATTCACTCATTTTCACTTACTTTTTTTGTCTTTACCATCTCAACATTTTCTGTCTTCTCGATTTTTATATCTGATGTCTGTCTTCTCCATCCCTTCAAAATTTATATATTTTTCCTCCTCTTCCCTTCCCGCTTAATTCCACACCATCTTTCTCTTCTCGTTTCTTATGCCATATCACCTCCTTTTCCTCCTCCACCCTCTTTTCCCTCCTACCTTCATTCTCAATCATTTTTAAGTAGTTTTCTCCTGTTATGCGCGTACCTCCCTTTTGTTTTTGTTTTTTTCATGAATATCTCGGGTTGATTTTCTTCCTCGTTACTTCCCTCTCACCGTCTCTCTCATTATAATTTCCATTTCCATTCTGCAATATTTTCCCATCATTTAGGGGCCTAATTTTTCTCCTCTTTTGATATAGTTCTCTCCATTGCCCCCATTACTTTGTTTCCGCTCTTCTCCTCTCCTTGGCTCCTTTCCAAACACCTCTCCTATCTTCCTCCCTTTCCCGTATTTGCTCTCCATCCAATAATCCATTTCCAGCTTTCCTTTCTCACCTCGCCTACACAGACCCCTCCTCCTCCCCTCCCTCTCCTCCAGTCCTCTCTATTCCTCTTTCCACCACCCTTCCTTTCCTTACCTCCATTGCTCTCATCTCTTCCCAGCTCCCTCGCTTCCTCTCACACTCTTTACTTTACCTTACCTCTCCCTTTCCTTTCCCTCCTTTCCCTCTTCCTCTCCGCCACCCTTCTCTATCTTTCCTTCCCCTTTCCAGCTCTCCTCACCATTTCTTCCTCTCTTCTCTCCCCACCTCCTCCCCTTCCATCACTACTTCGATCTCACTCTTTCCCGATTCACATCCTCCCCCGCGACCCCTCCCTCTCTCCTCCGGCTCTCTTCCGTTTCCCCTCTCACACATCCTTTCCTTCATCTTCTTCCCTCCTCACTTTTTCCCATTCCACAGAGCGGGCGAGGCGCAGTATAATCCGCTGTTATCCCATCATCCCATCATTCCTCCTTTACCCGTCCCGTTCTTCCTCCTCTTCCTTTACTTTCTTCTTATCCTCGTTGCCCCCCCCACCATTTCTTCTTTTCCTTCCCTTTTCTAATCTTTCTTTCCAACTTTCCATTTATCCTCGTCCTTCTCTCCTGTGTTTTCTCTTACTCTTCTTCTCCATTCTTCCCTCCTCCCATCCTCTCTCCCACTCCTCGCCGCATTCCAGACAGTGGCATGCTCTTCTTCCCCGGCAAGTCACCGATGATTACAATGACGGGCAGCACCAGTCACCACCCAAAACTTAAAATTGCCTGGCCTTCCTCTCCTGGCACTCACATTCTCGCTCGCTCCGCCTGTCCTCCCACACCCCCACACTCGCTTCGTCTGTCTATCCTTGCCCTTATACTCTCGTTTTCTCCGTCTGTCTTCGATCCCACATGCTCGCTTCGACTCTGTTTCTCATTCTCCTCATTCTCTCCTGTTCTTCCCTTCACATTCTCGTTTCGTCTCTGTCGATCTGTTTCTTCAACCATTCTTATTTTCGCCTTCACACTCTCGCTTTGTCTTTGTGTTTCTTTTCTCCTCGACCTTTCCTGCTGTCGCCCTAACTCTCTCTGTCTCTTTGTTCTGTCAACCTTTTTGTCTCTCTCTCTCATTACTTTCAGAGGCTTCTATTCAGCTTAAGAGAGAGGTTTTTCGAGTTGGATTAGTCAAATATACTCCAGACGCTAGACCAGGGAAAAAAAAAAACTTGTACTAGGGTCGAGCAGGGAGACCATTACTGAACGAAAAGTTATGAGTGTTTACCGATAAGTTATGATCTCTTTAACGCTGACAAGGAGAAAATTTTCTGTTTCTTTTTGTCTTCATTCCCTTCTCCTTCCTTCTCCATTTTCTTTTTTCCTTTCCATTCCCTTCTGTCATATACTCTTCTTTCTCTCCATTCGTTTTCCAACTTTTTATCTTTCCTCTTCCTTTCTCACCGTTTCCCTTCCTCTCCCTTTCCTTTTCCAATCATTTTCCATCTTCCTTTCCTTTCCCTTTCTCTCATTCTCCTCTCTGCCTCTCATTTTCCCTTCTTCTTCACCCTCTCTAATCCCCCTCATCTCCTCCCAGTTCCCCTTTCCTTTCACTTCCACTTTCCTATTCCCATTCCGCCCCTTCCCCCCCCCCTCTCTCTCTCTCTCTTTTTCATCTCTTTCAACGCCCTCTTGTAATTAATGCCGGCAAGATTCTCGTAATTGCTCATTAGTATATTTTAATGACTCGTAAAATACATTGCTCGTGCTTTCAGCTGAAGAAAATATTATTAATTAATTTGGCTTAGAAGAGAAGCAATTGGTGGATGTTAAAGTAAATAGTGCAAAATCCATGTATACGTGTAGTCTGCTTATTGCGTCCATTCTGTAGCATCTGCTTACACCATCCACCGCCCAACTCCAACCCAAACATCCCCTCTTCTCCTTAAACAATATCTTATACTACAGAATCACTGAAACCTGTAATCCCCCCAATAGTGTAATCTTAGGTGATTTTCATTTACCAGTACTCAAATGGAGAAAAACTATCCCAATACGCAGGGTTAAACCTATACACCAACTTCCAGGAAATCTTATTGCCTTACCTCACAGACCATAAATCTTGAGAAACATCTTAGATCTTTTTGGGCCACATCAGAAAATTTAGCCAATAATGTTATGGTAAACAAGGAATATTGCATCCTAGCGTATATGTTTTTCAGAAATGTAAATCATAGAGGATGAAACTGCAGAATAACAGCATGTTGTACCTAATGTTAACCTGATATGTTTACAAGCGAGGATAGTGTAGAATTTGTTATTGCGTAAATCTCTTCCTCTGAAATTTCTGTGAGAGTTTATCCACCCCAAAAGCCTTTTCCCCACCCCACTCAAACTCTCCCTTCACTTTCACTTCGCTTCCCATTTCTGTCTGACCCTTCACCTCTCTCGAACTCCATCTTCCTCCATCCCTCTTATTCCCTTTCTCCCTCCCCCATTCCTCTCCCCTAATGCCACTCACCTTCTCCTTCTCCCCCCACAGAGAGCACCATTCGTCGGTCCAGCCTGGGGTACCTAGGCAGGGCTCGAGCCAGGACCATCAAGATGACCGTTAGCATCGTCCTCGCTTTCTTCGTCTGCTGGACACCATACGTCGTCATCAGTCTGTGGTAAGTCTCTCACAGTTTCTCGAAGCTCCCGTCTTGTGGCTTATGTTAATCTCTCGGTTACTCGTCAATTTTACCGTTTCCCATAGATCTCACAGGTAATCGTAGGCCTCCTGGTTCTCCGCAGGCCTAGTAGTTTCTTACTAGTGCCTTGACCTAAGTCTTGTGGTTTTTCTTAGGTCTTATGGTTTATCGTGGGTCTTGTGGTTTATCTTGCCTTGTCGAATCTTCTAGAGGTGCGTGGTTGTTTTCCGATTATGCAGTGGCTGGTCGGTATCTTACCCATAAATGCAGACACCGGCTCGAGCACAATAATAAGGGTAATTAAATTGGCTGTTGCCAATTTTTAACGTCTCTACTGGTGTTTGCTAGTGACTCCTGCTTCCCGCTTATCTGCTTGAAAGCTTTGCCTGATAGTCCCTGCGTGAATCCGTCCCCATGGCCGTCACCACCAGCCCCCCCGAAGCAACAGGTGGGGAGAAAGAGACTGACCCGTTGTCTGCCTCGTCATGTTCCTCAGTGGCACACGATACACCCGCGGCGGAAAGTCCTTGAGCAGGGTTGAATTAACATTTTGATTGTTTCATGAAATAATGCCACAACAAAGAAACCAGTCAGAGGGCGTCAGTGGTTAACTCAGATACTCCATCAGTACAGTTGAGGCTGTCTGGATGTATCTCTTTGTGGCAGCCCATGATTTTTAATCCATTCAATGCACAGACGGCCCTTCATTGTTCTTGACACACCTTAGTACAAAAGTTACTTCTTTTACTAAGTAACTTGTTCTAGTCTCCTGTACAGGAGCTTCATTAACCTCTAAATGGCTGCGAGGGAAGTGGACGCATTAACTTCTCAAGGACTGAAATCACAATCTTTATGTCTCCTTAGCTCTCCTTTTCTCAGACTTTTTTCAGTTTCTTTCCTTTGCCGAAGTTTTTCATCACACACTTTATCTTCTGTTGTTGTTAGGTTGGGCATTGTTAATATTTAACTCTGTGACTGCATGCCTTTCCTATTAATGTAAGCTAGTTATGGAGCATACAACTTTCTACAAAATTTTTATTCTATCCAGTAACTTGAAGTAAGTTTTGACTCACATGCTCAGATATTCCTATACACAACAGATCAATTCTGGACGAACCGTCCTCAGCGTGTCATTCCTCCTGTCTATAGCCCACCAACCTTTCAAAATCGACTGTTGAGGCGTCACAAACTAAGCGATTCTTAAGTATGGCATTTTGCTGTTGTTTCCTTTGAAGCATCATTAATATGGTAGATTCATGCATTCGTTCCATTTTCATTTTAATAAAAGTCTAGTAATTTCTGTAAGAAGAGAATAGCAAAATTAAACGTTTGTAGGATGTGTTCACCATGAATGAGGTGAAACGGCCGTAAGGCTGCATATACATTGCTTCTGGGACTATTTCTCTGGATGGGACGGAGTGGGTGCGGCAATCTCTCGTATCGGCACACACATTCCTCTCAACACTCCCACCACCACCACACACCACTTCCTTCACCCGACATCTCACCAATAAGTCTTTGGTTGAGGCTTGTTTTCCTCGACTGTGCCTGGGAGTGCTGTGATAAGCCTTACAACACACACACACACACACACACACACACACACACACACACACACACAAAAGGATGTGAGAAAAGTACTGGAGTTAAATAGGAGGGGATTTGAAACCAACGTGGGTACCAACACATGTTACCTGCACACCACTAGCCCACGTTAGCATACGGTAATGACGTCACTACAATACTCTGGACGTCACTCCTGTCTCTTTCCCTCGCTCATTTCTCTCTTACCCTGTCCTGTCTAAGTTTTCCTCACACTAAGCATCCCATTCCACTCTGTTCTATACCCCCATCCCATGCCACCCACCCAGTCCTATACTCCACCATCCTATAGCTTCACCCCATCCCATACATCTATGCTCACTAAAGCACTGGCTTACACACAGCAGAATGACTGCTTCTTCACCTAAATCATCTATCACTCTTCACTCCTGACAGACACCAACCCTCAGATCTCCCTCTTCGACCAGCCATTCCCTTCACCAAGACATCCCAGAATGCTGGAATGCTGGACCTGCTTTGGGTACATGCATGGATTTTTGTCCGCATATGAGCAGTAACAATTCATATGCATATCATGGGACTGATGCCATGAAACTACTCACAAGCGATGACTTTTGACATTGGAGAGAGTTTGTGGACACAGTATATAAATAGTTCATATGAATAATCGTGAATTATGCTGACCCAAGCTGGATCTTCACCTTACGGTGACAGACATAGAAAAGATTCATAAAAATTAAAACAAAGCTTTCCAAGTAACAACAGTGCATTCAGACATAACAAAAACCATTTGCAACCAAAAACAAAAGTATTGTCCAGCAAGAACCATACGAACATAAGAGCTTCACTGTTCATTGCCTCGTCACAGGATACACTCCACTCATGTAACTTTGTGCTGCATCATCCACAACCACAAAGAAAAGTGAAACAGGCAACTTCCCTACACTACACAGACTGCCTTAACAATATCCCTCTCCCTCCATCCAACACTACACAGACATATGCACAAGTTCATAGCCAATACAGTCAATCAAAGCCTCCAGACAAACACCATCTTTCACAGAACCCCACCAGACATTCATCCCTTAGAAACTGCTTTTCCCAGACTGATACGAGTGCACTTATCCAGACTACCATGTGGCCATCACCGTTTCCCGCTTAAGTTCCAGCACGAAATTCAACCCGTAATTTAATATGTCCTCCCCCTAATGCAGCCCCCCACACCACATCACAGTTAATCACCTCATGCAACTCACTTGTACAACACAGAGAGTCCCTTCAGCATAAACTCAGCAATAATCGTCGGGAAGCGCCCAGGAGAAGTGGCCAGTTTCCTGCAGCTCTCTGGGTTTATGTCCTCATGATCCTCAGGTCACTGTAAAAAAAGTAAATAAATAAAAAATAATAAAAAAAAAATCCCCTAACCCCACTCTACCCCATATGTCCCATGCATACTGTACCTCTACCTCTGTTCCCGCACCCCGTCGCACCCAACCCCGTCCCACGCCACCAACTCATACCATGCCGCCACCCCTTCCAATACCCCCATCCTATACACCCCCTACCCATAGCCCCTCCATCCCCCCTTCTCTCCATGGCAACAGAACCAGACAAGCGGCAGTACCCGGGTCGCACCTCACCCTGCCACTGCATTGACCGAGTTCAAGTTCACTGGCGAGACAAGCAGAAACAGAGGGAGAGGGAGTGAGCTGTAATAGTGATGGGAACAGATTAAAACGTACAGCTATAGACATGGCTCACAGGTGTAACGGGAAAAATATCTTGTATAAATGTAAAAAAAATGTACGAGAATAATAGTAACAGAAAAGGTCATGTAAGAAAGCAGAAAATGAAGAAAATGCAGTGGCCTAAGCCGAAACGCGAGAAAGCCCTGGTGTGTGAGAGGGATGTGGGAGAGCGGAGATGTGATAGTGAGGCGGCCGTGAGGGGAATCAATGGAGAGAGAGAGAGAGAGAGAGAGAGAGAGAGAGAGAACATATAGCCAAATAATGGGATGGGATAATCAAAGAACTGGTGAACGTGTGAGTCCTGCGTCTGTCTGTCTCTCTCTCTCTCTCTGAAAGAAAAAGCCACAGTAATTACCAAGGCCATTATTCATCTCCTTATCGAAGTATGCTGGATTTGCCCTATTCATTACTAATCTTGAATCCCTCGCTCTAATTTTGATTTTTGAGTCTTATGAGTGTCCCGTCGACCAGAATTAATGTCACTATTGTTACGGTAATGAAGGGGGGGGGGGAAAAACAGCAGCTGGCGACAAATGTAGTTGGCATTTTTCCTTCTCTCTCTCTCTCTCTCTCTCTCTCTCTCTTTCTACTCCCCAGCCTCTTTCCTATTCACACTTCTCACACTCCACCCCTTCTTCACTTTCCCATAGCCTACCTCTGTCCCTCTTTCGCACTTTACCCTCTTCCCTCTCTCACACTCAAGTCCCGCTCCCTCCCTTGTACTCCCAGCCTCTCACACTCTCCACTTTCTTCCCCTAACGCACTCAACCCTCTCTCTCACACTCTACCACCTCCGCTCTCTTTAACTCTGTTCCCCCTCCCTCTCCTTCTACCCCTCACAGTATCCCAAACTCATCTACCCCTCTCACTCCTAAATTCTACTCTCTTTCTACCCTCCCAGCCAATCCCTACCCAGGCTGAAATACTGTAGGTTGGATGCACATATTTTTCTTTCCTCTTTTGACGTTACCAGGTATATAAATAGTTGATTGGCCAACCTGAATGAGGCTGCAGTCACTAGATCAAAGCGTATTGCTATTGAGGGTAGAGTGAAAGAGAGTGAGCGAACTGAGGGAAGGGGAGACAGGGTATAATGAGAGAGAGAGAGAGAAAGAGAGAGGGTAGAAAGAGAGGATGGATAGCATGAGAGAAGAGGGGGTAAAATGAGACAGAGAGAGGAGAGAGCATGGGAGAGAGGACTGGAAACGATTTTGAGAGAAGGGAGGTGTGAGCGAGTGATAGAGAGAAGAGGAATGTGTTTTAAAATAGTCGTAAAATTTACTGTCATACGAATGGAAGCTTTTAACGTTGTTTTTAACGAGTAAATCATGCAAGCAATTAAAAAAAAAATCTGTTTTCTTTTTCTTCTATTTCATGATACCCTATTCTACATTACTTTGAAAAATTACGTGCTATTGACTGATATACATCGCTTATAAATGTATATATATTTTTCTTTTTTTCAGGAGTACGCCTCATGCATGTTGATATGTTCACACACACACACACACACACACACACACACACACACACACACACACTTGAGTTGCTCCACTGATCAGTTGCCTTTGTTCCTTGGTCATAATAAGGTTAATTCTTGAAGTAGCTATAGTCCGTTTTATCCATATGAGGGTACTTGGTCACCCACCTTCCATGGATATTATTAAGTCGTGGTTGCACGAAATTCAGTGAGCATTATTTATGGGATAGGACTGAGTCTCCTTGGTTAGTGGCCAGATTTAGCCTCGCCTTACTACTCCAGGCCATCATCTGAGCTGGAAGGGGTCAGAGATCTCTGTCAGATGAAAACAAATCGACTATGATATGTATTGATTTAGCTGCTCCAGATTCCTTCTTGCCCTAAAATGCCTCACAACTGAGTAGCATTGACTTAAAGAAACTGATTAAAAAAAAGTTCTCATCGCCCTCCCCCTTTCCTTCCCCTTCACTGTCTTCTGTGCTTTCATATATAACTTTCTGGCAAAGGAGTGGTGTAAGTGGGGCAGGAGTGATGTGTAGATAACACACATTGCAAGTAACTGAACAGCGCAGCATAGGCCAGGGTCGCAGAGTACGTCTTCCGAACAGTAGGAAAGTTTACCCCAGTGGTTATGAAAGCTAAAAACATGCCAGCACCAGCTTCTGCTTAATGAAGAAAATGGCACCATAAGCAGAATAAGTACAGTACTTCAGAATATTCAGTGTTTTGCCTCCACAGGTTTCTTAAGGAATAACAAACTCAATGGGTGCAATAAATATCTTCCACCAATATAAGCATAATTACAACAATAGGCAGTGAACATAAAGCCAAGTAACGGTGCGAAACCGGGGAAGTTAAAAACAGAGAAAGCTAAGGTGTTGCGTAGTATAGCAGGAAAGGTGAAGATGGGTAGGCATGATGAAGGTGTGAGGCAGGACAGGTGCTGGTGACACTGAAGGAGTGTTGGTGACAGTTCTCCCGCCCCCCGCTTACTCTGAATTCATAGTTATGTGCACCTCATTACACACACACACACACCCACACACAACACCACCACCCACCACCAACACCAAGTTTGACAACGGATAATCCCTTCATTTTATTTTGACGACGCGATATGACAGGAAACACTTCTCTTCATATCCTCTCTCCGCTCCTTTTTTATCTCAGTATCCTTCTCTGCTCTTCCTCTTTCCATGTCGCCTCGAGCATTCTTTTGTTCATCACTTTCCACTCTCTCTCTCTCTCTCTCTCTCTCTCTCTCTCTCTCTCTCTCTC
>JAGKTI010039480.1:0-10556 GCA_018397915.1 Birgus latro | reverse complement strand
ACACACACACACACACACACACACACACACACACACACACACACATCGACAAAAACTATATCGCCTTTCCTTGCTAAAGGCTGGTGATAACTGCAGATACCAACATCCCAATACACTTTGAGCACAGCGGTCGGAGACGAAAGGAGAAGTACGACTTTCAGGGACAGAGAGCGATATTCACACAAAGATGCTAGTGAGAGAGGAGCAGTGTGGAGGAAGCGGCAGGACGGGTGGTGGGGAAGAGCCGTGCCTGTATAGCCTTTAACCCAACCCACTCAACCTGAAAACCCCATCCCCAGTGTTTACCATGAAGACTCCATGCTGAGCTGATGTTTGTATGTGTGAAGGTCGTGTTTACTCTCCCTCCTCTCCACCCCCCCCTTCTCTCCCCCCCCTCCTCTCTCTCTCTCTCCCTCTCTCTCACTTATACCCACTTAGCGTGCTTGTGGTGGTGTGGTGGTGGTGGTGGTGTGGCGGCCATTAGAGAGATAGCTCAGACACTGCAGGTAGCGCTGATCCATTAAAGATATTGGCTGTCAAGAGGCAGCAACCACGCCATTCTCCTGTTTTACGTACCCCCTCCCTCTTCCCTGTCTATTCCTCCTTTCCCTCCTCCTTCCTCTCCTTTCCTTCCCCCTTCACCATTCTACCTCCTTACACTACCTCTTTCTCCCCCTTTCCTACCTACTCCTTTCCCACCTCTCACCTTGCCTTTCCAACGTCTCTAGTCTCCTTTCCTCCTTCTCTCCCTTCGTTTCTTACCTCCTCTTCCTTTCCTACGTCTTTCCCTACGTCCCTGGCATCCTTTCCTCCTTCCCTTTTTCTCGTTTCACACCTCCTTCTCCATTCTTACCTCATTCCCTTCCTTTCCTACCTTCCATCCCCTATTTTAATACCTCTCTCCCCACCTTTCTTCTCTTCCCTTTTTTCCAATTTTTTCTTCTATTTCTTACCTGTCTTTCTCCGTTTCTTCCTTCCTCATTTATTTCCTTTTCTTCATTTCTGCCATCTTCCCTCTGCCTCACTCCTTTCTTAAACGCGTTCCTGTTCTTCCTGCCACCTGTCCACCAACTGCTATCTTTCCTTCCTCTTCCTCTTTGTCTCACTCTCACCCCCGTTCTTCCCCTCCTCCATCCTCCAATGTCTCTCCTCACCCTGCTCTCCTTCCTTCCCATATCCTTTTCTCCCACTATCCCACTGTGACCTTTCTGCCATATTACTTCCATTGCCATCTCCATCCCTCTATGCATTCCTCCTCTCCACATCTCCAGTTCATATTCTCCCCGGGCCCCCCTCCCTCAATATCCTCCCCTCCCCTGGCCTATCCATATCCTCTCCTCCCCAGCCTCTTCCCCTGTTTCCCCGTCTACTTCTCCACCTCGTACTTTTCTCCATATCATCCTTCCTTTTCTTTCTTCCACCTCCTTCTTTCTCTGCCTCTGCCTTCCGATTATTGTCTTTCCTTAACCTTCTTCTCTCAACTCCCTTTCTTTTTCTTCTTTCTACTCTCTTCCTCTCTTTTTCTTCTTTCCCCTTCTACCTTCTCACTTTTACTCGTATCCCCCTCCTTTCCCTGCCTCATTCCTCCCCATCTCCCCATTCACTTACACCCATCCACCCCCTCCTGGTCATTTGGTGTAAAGTGAGGGGTGGAATGAAGGAGTAGGGGTAGAGGGTGGAACGGGGAAGAGGAGAGGCAAGGGAGGGTAAAGGGAAGTGTAAGGGGAAAGGAACGAAGAGGGGAAATTGTAGAGTTAAATGAATGGGAGGGGAGGGAAGATGTGGGGCTGGGAGAAGGGGAGGGGGAAAGAGGAGAGGAAAGAGCGAGAGTCAAGGGGAGGGAAGGGGAGATGAGAACAGGAACGAGGCAAAGATAAGAGGGGGGAGACGGGAAAGGGGTGGGAATGGAAATGGAGAAAGGCAAAGTGAGGGGAGGGGAGGGGAGAGGAGGGGAAGGGGACGGTTGTGGGCGTAAAATATTGAAGCAGGGTAAGTGACACGTCAGCCAGTACCCTCCCTTCTCCTCCCCCACCCCTTCCTCCCTGCACATCACAGCCCAGAAATGGCGAGGGTATTATCATTGCGTGCTGACTCATAGTAACAGTTGGCCAGCGCTCTCGGGGTTATGACGAACCACTATTGCTGCCAGCGCGGTTAGTTGCGTAGTTGTCATTATTACTGTTACCTGTTATTAGCTCTGCAGTTCCCACTTACCTATTATGTACTGCTATTACACACCTGCGAACACAAACAGCTGTAGCGCATAGCTCAGTGCACAGTTTTTCCTCTTTTGCATTTTCTTTAAAGATTTCCAAACTTGTTTCTTCCCTAACCAGCATGGTGCTTTTTCCTTCGCCGCCACTTATTTTCCGGAGTGTTGTGTTTTGTGAGTGGAGGAGAGTCTTCCGCTTTTCTCTCCATTTTTCTCACACGTTGGTTAGATTTTAGCGATATGTATATTTTTTTCCAACACATAATTTCGTCATGAGCCAATAGGCTCCTTGTTACCTGTACTTTTATGTACCCCTGTGTACTGTATGCTAAAACACTAACTTAGAAGAGATTTCTTAAATTCGTATCACAGTACTGGCCACACTCCTTGGACACAGCACACAGAGATAAAAAAAAAATGACCACCATGTAGAATAAGAAACAAGGCATATTCCCCCTGTATCTCGCGTCACTCGAAACAGCACAGAAAAAGCCATGCACACATCGGCAGCGCATCAGGACCGGCTCACTTCACAGGACTAGTCAGCACACACCTGTTGTGCTGCCTTGACCCCAGCCGACCCATTCCCGTGACATGACACAAGACTGACACTTGATCGGGCAGACGCAGAACAAACCTGCCACCGGAGAATTGCAGTAGACATTACTCAGCCTCCTATCGCCGTAGCTCACCATCACGATCCATCCCACGCACCTGCAAGTTACCACCAAACGTCATACCTCCTCCATCAGTGACTGTATCGCACATGACAGTGAAAGAACTAATGCGGGCTACTTCCAGATTCTCCCAGTCCACGCATACCAGTTACGGTGCCGGTATCAGAGTGATTAATTTCATTATCACTGTGTCAACTGTCGGGCAAAGTTTTGGACTACAAATTCAGGAACATTCGTCGCGGCCTGTCCGAGTAATCCACCCCTTTATCATGAGGGGTCACGGCCTCCAGCACACCCACACATAAGAGAGCTGTCACGGTATCTGATGGCTGTCAAAAGTAGTATGATCCATCTACACTGCTTTGCCTGAAAGACACTACTAGAGTTTTGGCAGCCAGGGCAATAAATGTATGCTACACTGTTTACCGTACAGTATATACACTGAACATGGGCCTAACAACCCGTTCTCTAAGTTAATTAATATGCATAAATCATCATATAATATTGCTTATTGTAACTGCCACCGCCAAATTCGTCCACACATTAAATCACATGGTAGTTCGGTAGATTGCCCTGAGACATATCACTACCAAGACAAAATTTAGTGACTCAGTACTGTATAGATTTTCAAGCCTCGTTTTCTTATAGCTGTTGTACATTATTGTCGTTAATACATAGTGATAATCGTTGCGCTAAGACCAACTACAAAGATAAGCCAGCTAGTTCTTTGCCCAAAATGTATTCTTAGGCTACATATGAAAGTCTGTACTGTACTATGGTAGTTCCATTACATGTACTGTTAGCTGTACTCAGTGCTCAGTCGCCGAACAGTGAGAATGCCTTACGTCTATCGTCAGTCTGTCTATCTATCTATCTGTGTATCTATCTATCTATCTATCTGTCTATCTATCCATCTGCCCATCTAGCTAATTCTACTTACACAGTTGTATGTCTTAGTGTAATGGTTCATAAAGAACATACTGTATATACTGTATTTGAAGAAGATGCCCTAGCACTGTATTCATTTACAAACTGTATGCAGCTTAGGGAAAAGCTTCAGATGACTGAATGTTGTCTGTGCAATAGTTTAGTGTTGGCTGTTGCAGTAGTGTACAGCGCACAGTACTTCATTACAAACTCTGGCGGATTTATTACCTGTGTCCATGTGTACTACTACCCTTCAGTCAGAGGGGAAATTCTGCTAAGCTGAAGAAATTTGCTGAAGTTAATGAAAAAAAAAATTGTTACCATCTTTGAAGGGTTGAACTGGCTGGAAGTTTTCATTTAGGACGAGGTCAAGGTGCGAGGCGCCTTCCCTTACCTGCCACAGCCAAGGCTAAGAGGGGGAGGGGGGTGAAGGAGGGAGGTTACTGTGTCCTTCCCCTTTCCGCCTTGCACCTCACCTCCACCATTCTCTGTCCCTTCTCTACTTCTCCCTGTCTATCGCATACCCTTCTCTATCCCTTGCCCAGCCCTTTCCGTCCTTGCATCATCCCTTCCCATCCCATCACTGCCCCTCCTCATCCCTTCCAAACCTCTAAAACCTCTCCGGATATCTCCATCCCCTCAGTACTCTTCCCCATACCTCCACCACCCCTCCCCATCCCCCTATCACCTCCAGCATCCGTCCACAACCCCTCCGTATACCTCCACCACCCGTCCACATCCTTCCACCATCCCTCCCCAACCCTCCACCACTCCTCCTCATACCTCCACCACCCCCGCCCCCATCTCTGCCTGCCCTGACTGCAACATATAATCAACACTAGGATGGCTGACATGTAAACAAGGAAAAACAACAGTCTATTATAATAACACTATATTCTGTTTTGAGGCGGAACATTTTGGCCTGATATGAGCGTAGCATTTCAAGTGTTAGTTCAGTGAGTTTATTTTCTCTCGGTGGGCGTGTTTCTCTGCCAGTTCAGTTATTGTGTTGCGGGGACGGTGGTGGAATGCCTAGCCACTTCAACAAAATGCCTGACAAATTGCGGACATAAATACTGATTCACCTCATTGTTACAGATGACGAAACAGGAAGCAGTAAGTTTGGGAATCCAGGTTGTCAGGTCTGGAGCCCGTCAGACTTTTTCGCTGTGTTGTGCAGGAGTTCCGTATTTTTTCCTGCGTGTGTGTGTGTGTGTGTGTGTGTGTGTGTGTGTGTGTGTGTGTGTGTGTGTGCCATTTTTCCTGATACTTGATGGGAGGATGTACAGCATTCTAATTACTTCTGGTAACTAAATTAACTGCGCCAGATTGATTTCATGGAAGGGCCCCCAGTGGAGTGCAGGAGTTGAGGTATAATTTGTGTGGAGTCTCTGCCCTCGCCAACGCACTTGCAGGAAGAGAGAGAGAGAGAGAGAGAGAGAGAGAGAGAGAGAGAGATTTACGTATATGAGAGTGTGTGAGTGTGTGTGTGTGTGTGTGTGTGTGTGNAGAGAAGATTATGAGTTTGTAAAATATTTTTGTGTTTTTGAGAGATGTGTGTGTGTGTGTGTGTGTGTGTGTATGTGTGTGTGTGTGTGTTTGTGTGTGGTGCAGGAGTCGCTTGAGCTGGGTGAGGTGTTGTGCCTGTGTTATAATTATGGTGTCGAGGTTGTTACAGCAGCTGGGTGAAGTGATGCTGTGCCTGATATAATGTTGGTGTTGCGTGTGTTGCAGGAGCCGCGTGAGTTGGGTGAGGTGATGCTGTGTTTGTGTTACCTGCCCACCGCCGGCCGTCTCACCCTCACCGTGATCAAGATGCGTAACCTCAGGGCCATGGACATCACCGGATCTTCAGGTAGGACAGACGGAGCATCTCAGAAATTACATATATCTGTATTCACCTTCGTACACTCGTGAGCCGTACTTTTTGTTCACCCTTTACCTCTATCCCTGCATCACTCTTCTCCCCTCCATCACCCCTCCCCATTCCTCCACCAACCCTCCCCATTCCTCCTCCGCCCCTCCCCATTCCTCCTCCGCTCCTCCCCATTCCTCCACCACCCCTCCCCATTCCTCCATCAACCCTCCCCATCCCCCACCAACCCTCCCCATTCCTCCACCAACTCTCCCCATTCCTACACTAACCCTCCCCATCTCTCCATCACCCTTTCCTATCCCTCCACCAACCCTCCCCATTCCTCCACCAACCCTCTCCCTTCCTCCACCATCCCTTCCCATCCCCCCACCAACCCTTCCCATCCCTCCACTATCCCTCCTCATTCGTGCACCACCCCTTGCCATCCCTCCACCAGCCCTCTACCCCTATAACCTGCTGTTTGAAGTACGATGCTCTTCTAGGCTGCTCTAGTAACAGTATCGCGCCGAACTGCCCCTCTCATACTCTGTCCAAGTATAGAGCTTCCACCTTAGTGCTGGACATCAAGCCTTCGTTGGCTGTGAAACCCTGGCTGCTGCTACTATCCTCTAGCTGGGGGAGGGGGAGGAGCAGAAACATGGCCCACTGGTGTACGATACTGGCCACTAACTTAATGGATATTACCATAATCATCAGCATGTTGGTCTAAAATACAGAACCCATGGCGAAAATTAAAAATTGTATTAAGGTATAGTCATGTGCACAAGTCCAAACAAGCTAAATAATCCCTGAAGAACACAAACCGACTAATGCATCCTGTGTTACATTCTCTTTCGCCAGCGGTCCGGTCGTTGATGTATGACCGTAAGAAAAAGATGAGTTAAATTCTTACACATCGCTAGTCAGGCACACAAACTAGATGCTGTAATTATGGTCTATCATTTTCCCTCGTACCACCAACGACCAAATGACACAGAGGATTTTAGCTCCCCCTTCCTTGACATAATTGAAATTTGTCCTCCTAACATTGTTTGAATTATATGCCCTGTCGGTATCAGGTAAGTTCAGGTAAGTTTGTCCTTCTGTCCTCGTATGTCCTACCAGTATACAGTTTATATCCTCATACACCATACCATTTTGTGCCCTAACACTGTACAGCTTTATGCCCTGTCTACACTTTTTCCCCTAACACTATTAAATTTGCTAGCCCTTCTCCCCTATGATATTCCAACGCAGTGGAAGATGTCAAGTCCCTGCCAACCCCAGGCCACTCTCCCCATACAGGCATACCCAAGAGAGGCTGGCCAATTTCGAGCCACCTCCTCCCCTAGAAAAGATTAACAGACAATGAATGTTCTACAGCCTTTTCCTCCCCACCGACACCTAACGCAACACGGTGGGCGATTTTGCTCCCCTCCCTTACACACACGGTGAATGCTTCCCTCCCCGAAGACACGATTTAACCTCATTCCCTTTTCTAATGGATACCCAGCAGTGGATGAGTTTGTGCCACTTCCTCTCAAATACATACACATTGAAAAATATAACCTTCCCTTGCATATAGACAGCTATCACAACTGGATGGATATTATAACTCCCATAGACGGCCAACAGAGAATGACTTTAATCCCTTCAAGTCGACAGTGGTTTTAAGAATTTCTTTCCTTCCTGGTTCCAGACGCTTTTCTTCAACTTTAGAGAGTACCCTAGAAGTTGAAGGATTGTTGGAAGCTTTATCTGACCCCTCCGGTTCATACAGGTTCTCATGAAGTTGTTTGGATGTGTAAGAGAATAATTTAAAGGAAGTTATCATAGTGAAGGAGTTAAGCAGAGACACATGTGGTGAAAAATCTATACCTCTTTCACGATAACTTGGCCTAGATTTTGGTACCTTTGCAGCTTTTTTTTTTTACGTAGCCTAGTGGCAGAATAAGGTAATATTACGCCTCTGCTTCCTTGCCATGGCACTTCTTCGTGACCAGCATCGTATTCTAGTGCCATTCTGTTGTTATAACTCAGCACAATTTTAGGCCAAGTTAGAGTAGAAAGACTATGATCACCCAAGCACAAGAACAGCACAACAGAGTACGGTGGTTGGTAAAATTAACAGTTTCTCATCCCCACCTTCCCCACCTGGACAGACCCGTACGTGAAGGTGTGTTTGGTGTGTCAGGGGCGGCGAATCAAGAAGAAGAAGACCAGCGTGAAGAAGGCCACCCTCAACCCGGTGTACAACGAGGCTCTTGTGTTTGATATTCCTAATGAGAATATAGAAGACGTCACGCTCCTCGTTAAGGTGGTTGATTATGACAGGTGAGTACGACGTGAGAGAGAGAGAGAGAGAGAGTATTGGTGCTCGAATTTCACAAGCCTGGTGCAATAGATTCTTTTGGCAAGATAATTAACACTGACAAGCGAGCAGGGAGGGAGGGAGGGCTAGAGGCTGACAAGAGATATGTGGGGTAACAGAAAACACACACACACACACACACACACACACACATGAAGAAAGTCGATACGCGAGATGAGAGAGAGAGGGGGGGGAGGGAGGTAAGGAAGGAAAGTCGCCTTTAAGGAGTGGAGGCTGAGAGATCTTGGAAGTTCCCTCGGCGTTCTTACTTTCCTGACCCCGCAGTCTCGCCAACTTAGAAGGATTTTTCAACACCCTTTCCCTACCCTTTTTTCTGCCTTTGTCACGTTCATGTTCACCTTGGTGTTATTAATGCACTTCATTTCCATATTTAAACGAAAACACGAGAACATTTTGACGCTATAAGGAAAATTAAGCGGCCAAGGAAGTGTTAGAGGATGCTAAGGTAATGAGTCAGGGCTTTGAAGTACGGGCATGAAAGGCTCATGTTGTGGAGATAAGGTAAGGTGGTATGTGAGGGACGGGTGTTTGTTATGCCAGGAGGGGTCGTTAATGAGTAGGGAGAAAATATACCTAGAGGTCTATTAGTCGAGGCAGCCCTTCACGATCCGGTAGTCGGCAGGGGACAAATAATTTACCGTCTGGCTAGAACGGAATTCTCTTTGTTAAATTTCTTTCACTTGACGGTAACTGGAATATGATATAAATATCTGTCAGGGCCAAAACGCTAATCGAGATAGCGTGCAACTTTTTGGTATCGTAGGGTTTTCTGAGCTGATAAAAAATTGTGTTAACTTAGCCGGATATAAAATGTAAAGCTTGTATTTGGCAACCAGAGGGTCACATTGTAACGAAAAGGATTTTAGGATTTGAGCCAATTGCCACACCAATCTCTAGCCACCATCCACACCACATTTCTCCCCCACCTGACTCACATCAAGGATCACGTACAAAAACGATTAAGTAACGAAGAATGCTAGTGTTCTGATCAGTCTCTTCAGTTCGATGGCATTCAGCATGGTAAGGACACTGGCCGCCACACCCGGGGAGTGTACTGCTGGGGAGTATTGCCAACCAGGCCTTACCCACACACCGCTTCCAGCCAATGAAATCTATAACGAAACTTGACAAATTAATCACATTCAGAGGCAGGTTTCACTAGATATCAGTCAGTGGCGTAACCGCTGGGCAAGAAGAGTACTCTGCCTGCCTGCGATGCTACGTGGGCTTTTATACGAGCTCATGTTAAGAGGCAGCACATGGAGGAAGGGGCGTGGTGAATGTAGATGTGTACTCAGTGTAAACATGACCATCCCTACAATCTAAAAAAAATAAAATATGAAGATTGGCATTATCGTTGGTGGTGGGAAGAGTTCTCTTGGATATTCATGGGGGAAGAGGAGCAGAAGAATGATGGGAGTGGGGAGGAGAGGAGTGAGTGGGATAGGTGGTGGTGCGGGGCTGAAATACCGTAGCACACCCAGTGAAGATGGGTGGTGGAGGTACAGTGATAGCGACGTGGTAAAAGCTTAAATAAAAGTTTTCTCCAAGCAGAATAACGGCATAGTAAGCGTGATGTCACATACTACGCGTACCACGTCGCAGGGAAACACAATTAGGCCAGAATATGATAAAACGGAGGCTTTTCGTCTCATGATTTCAGCTTATCTCACGGAATACCTTTGTTCTCTTTCTTTCTCTTCGACGTAATTGTTGCATTATTACCTCCGCCATTGAAGTTATGTTTTCACCCCTGTCCGTTTGTTTGTTTGTTGGTTGGTTGGTTTGTGAGCAAGATTACACAAAAGCTAACGGACGGATTTCCACGAGACTTGGCAGAAGAATGAGCCTTGGCTCAGAATAGACTCCATTAAATTTTGGTGCGGATCCGGATAAAGGTGCGGATCCAGGAATTTTTTTTTTCACTTTACATTGCGAGATAGGGCTTTTTTTTTTCGGCATTTTCGTAAATTTTTCAACGAATATTGTATGGATCTTGATGAAAAAAAAAAATCAGACATATTTAGGATGTTGGTATCTATGAATGTGTATAGTTTGGCGCGGATCCATATAAAATTCCGGATGTAGCGGATTTAGAAATGCCTTTATAGGGGGGTAGTCTTTTTCCAGCTGCATGTTGGGTCTTGGCGGAGGTATGCGCTCTACTGAGTGCCGTTCTAGTTTTCACTGAACTTTCGCTTTTTCATAGGAGACTGCCCTTCTGAACACTTTGTCTTAGAGGTTTTTTCCCCTTAAGGTGGGCACAGAACAGCTGTCTACCTATTCTTCATACATACTCCTCCCTCTTCTTTCCATCTCCAATTAATCTGATAAAAGAGTTGTTCGGTATTCTCACATCTTTTGTACACGTGGTCAGTTGTGGAATAGCCTTCATAAGCTTATTCGGTTTCATTCCCGCCTCCTCCAGTCTGTCATAAGCGTTGTGTCCTGGCATTCTCTCTCTCTCTCTCTCTCTCTCTCTCTCTCTCTCTC
>JAGKTI010039479.1:0-10556 GCA_018397915.1 Birgus latro | reverse complement strand
CTTCTCTTTGTGCCTATAATGTAAATCCTCTCTATATTTTAATAGGTTGACTGTCAATTTTTCCCCCAAAATCCCTTTCATATCATCACTTCTCTCTCCAACGCCCCCGGGCTAACAGGGCTAATAGATTGTCGCAGTTCCATCGTTCTCTCCTGCCCAGACGAATGGTGTAACCAATCGGTTCTCATTGTCAATGCCCGCTTACACTAGAAATTCCCCCTCTCCTTCTTTCTGATTCACGTAACCTGAATGCGAATTATTTGGTCCACTGAAATACTGTAGCTTCGTGTATTTATTTGTGAATATTGGAAACGAATAGTAAGCCTGTTTGAATTTTAGTCCTAGGAAGTTACTGAAAATTGCATTCTGAATTTTAAGTGTTGATTCATTTACATAGCTCCTCTGTTAACCCTTAGGCGCCGGTGCACGTCTACAGACGTGTTGCTAGAGGGCTACTGTCCACGTCAATATACTTTTTGATTTTTTGCGGGCATGTTTGAACTTCGTAGCGTGCCATATGGACTCAGAGTATTGTTCCGGCATGGCTGGTGCGTGGGGACACGCTGGTGGCCGGGGGTGGGGCGGGGGGTTGGTGGGGGAGTGGTGGGAGGGCAGCTGAGCGATGAGGAGGGCTGTGGTGGAGGGTTGGGGGAGGCCGGCGTAGGAAGAGTGTGGCCTTGGAACCAGCTGATACTGGTTTGGGGTAGGGGTTGGGGTCAGGAAGGGTGGGGTGGTGGGTAGGGCTACTTAGGGGCCCTGAGGGGTGTGGGGGAGAGTGTAGGGGTGCTTGAGTACACTTGTACTGACCATAGCGAGTATCATACTCTCAAGAAGTACTGAAAACAGTGAAATAATGCGTAAAAAATGTGTAAATAATTGTGAATGCCTAATTAGATATAAATTTGTTAGAAAATACAGGTAAGTATCACAAACTAAAATAAGCTGATCTTTATTAGTTACTTTCTTGTGTTTTTTTTTTCTAGTTTAGTCATAATATTGTGTTCATACGGCATTGTGAATTAGTGAGAGAAACAAAGACACACTCAAACACATATTCTTGTGCGAGATAATAATCCCTTCCTCCCTCCATCACCACCGCCAACACACCACCGCGACATTGAACACTCTCAGCCTGGCCGTCACGCTCACCTCCCTCACACCACACCACCTTCTCCAAATTGCCAAAAGAGAGCAAGGACGCTCTTTTTATGTGTTTTTTTGTCATTTGTGATTGATTTGTAATGAAAAAAAATATTATGGGGAAAATCGATTATCCTGAAAATAACCCGGTTCTGGGGGTGGATATGTGTACCCGTGCCCAGCGCCTAAGGTTAACACTGTATGAGTTGAGTGTGATCTTCGAAGTAAAATTGTGGAAAAGAACTCGGGCCCAAGGGTATACTCTCTGGTTGTATTTTTCCAAGGTCATTTCCCAAGAAGCCCTCATGAGGCCATGGGATTACTGGGTCTATGTTGAAGCTGTCAATATGAATTCATTAGTTTAATATGTGAGATTACTAGATATACTAGAGATGGTGTTATTTTGTAAATATTAGGTTAAGAGGTGAAGATTCTATAGATGTGCATGTGAATATAAATTGAGCTTTATCCAACTGTGAGAAACTCTGTTCATAATAGTGTGTTAGTATCATTCTGAGAATTTGTTCAGTTGAGGTGAAGGCACTCTTGCTATCACTGATCTTTTTTTTGGTATATTTAGTTTACTCTGTGACAATATCAGTGCGAAGGAGTATTGTTATTAGAGTTTCTAGCAATTCATAGTCTGTAAAGTGACCTATGGGAAATTTGATCTAATATCTAATTTCTTATATTTGTATGTTTAGATTTAGTAAATATTAGGATAAGTTTACGTTGTAGTTGAGACTTATTATCCCCTGAAGAGTTTTTGCCATGAGATTGAGTTGCCCGCAAGGTGTATTGTTATCTTACTACTCACGCACTTTAAACAGCTCTTGCCACCCTAGTCATCTATTTGCAAGGCCCCAGAAATCTACATCTTTCCTACTTGGGGGAATAACTTTCCCAGCACTCACTGGGTGGTGGCAGCCTACTCTTTTCAACACTGATTCCTACGGTGAGTTTTTTTCAAATAATTTTTCATGACACTGGCGGCTAAATTTCCCGTCATTTCATAAGAGGGTAAATTTTGGCCTCTACAGTAGCAGAGTGAGAAAGCGAGTTCAACTCGTCTATTCTCAACCTCAGTAGTTTATTCAAGATTCATTTAAGTTGAAAATGCGCCCTAACAATGACACCCCCACACACGATGAAGGGGAAGAAATAGCCACCTTACAGGTGACCTGGTCTTTCGGGCCACAACGGCACACCTCATCTTCTCCCGTAAGCCCCTCCTCCCCACAACCAGTCCAGACCCAAGGTAGCAGTATCACGGCATTACTCTCCACCCGCAGCAGCTGGCAGCAGACTCGGGGTGGGAGCTGCTTTAACACAGCCCCACGCAGCGGCCCAGCAACATCCACCGGAATTGCTGGTGAGGGAGCGACCATCGATTCTTCCTCATCTGCCACCCACCTTCAGGAGTGGAGGCACGGCTACGCCCACCGGGCCAGTTGATGTGGGAGCATCTACCAGATCTCTCCTGTCCATCCTGAGTCAGGGAGCAGAGTCGAGGTAGCGTCTACCGGGCCTACCATTGCGGTGTCGCCCACAGGGTATGCCGTGGCTGTGCCAGATCCCCAGCAGGAGTGTGGTAGCGCCGACTGGTTCTGTCCGACTGAGAGCACCCACTGGGTCTCCCTCCTGCCGTCCTCAAAGCGAGGGATGCCTCGGCAACGCCCACCAGACATGCCAGGCCGGAGGAGCACCCACCGGATCTCCTTCTTCCTCGCCTCCGTCAGGGCAGGAGTGTGGTAGCGCCCACCGGGCCTGTCTGATTGAGAGCGCCCACAGGGTCTCTCCCTCCTGCCATCCTCGGAGTGAGGGGCACGTCAGCAACGTCCACCGGACCTGCCAGGCTGGGGGAGCGTCCACTGGATCTCCTTCTTCCTCATTTCCGTCAGGACGCCTCAGCAACGTCCACCGGGCTTGTCAGGCTAGAGGATCGTCCATCGGATCCCCTCCTGTCCCGGCGTGGAGTTACAGCGGCACCCACAGGGCCTGCCAAGCTGAAGGAGTGAGCTTCGGCTCACCCTCCTCCACCAGGCCGGAGGCTTCCACAGGGGAGCAAGTCTCTGACTCAGCCTGCCCCTCCTGTGGCTGAGCGAGACACCCTTCTCTCTCCCCTACAGGTACGGTGCGGAGTGAACCTGACACGAAGAATCAGACTGCCCAGCCGCCCGTGTCCCGGTCGCCGGCCTTGATGGACTTGCAGGGGTTTCATGGCCGCAGGCGACTCCTGACGGCCTCCTCTTCCTCCCGAGACCACAGTCCACAACCATTGAAGGGCGCGTCCTTCTACCTGGGCTCCCCTGGGCCCCAAGGCATCCCATGCACCCTGATGACAGCCCAAGCTATCCGGAGGGCCACCCGCCTCCTGTCCCTGTTTGGCCCTAGTCCTGAGGGCCAGACCATGCTCGAGGCCCCCTCACGACGGACCTGAGGCGGGTTTCCTGTTACGCCTATGGGACATCCCCGCCGTGCGACAACTCCTGTGTCTCCAGGCGGCCCTCCACTGACTCCGGGCCACCACCTGAACCTTCCAAGGGTGTGAGTGCCTCCTCTTCCTGCTGTCTTTCCCATGCTGTGTTAATTCGAGTGTTTCCCTTAGTGCAAACCCTTCCCCATTGTAAACCTGCCTCTTGCAACCTATATCTCCCCCATGTGACCCTCGCGTATTCACCTTCCCCCAGTGAGTGACACCCTCCTAAGCCCCCCCCCCTTATTCCCCAGTGTGGAGTGAAACGAGCAGTGATTCCCACAGTGATACTCTACCAACTCTTCCCAGTGCAAAGGTTCAGTGCCCCACTGTGATACATGTCTAGGAACTGACATTAGGCCGATAGAAGGCCAGAACTTTCAGTGCAGCCCCAATCCGGACACGTAGTGAGCCACAGACTCAATATCTCCCATGTGCCACCCTGCTGTACAGCGTGTTATTTCTATGTAATGTAAGGATTCCTATAAGTGCCACATGAAATAATCTATATTGTATTGTATCTGTCAATCTGGTTAATATATGCGTAACCTTGGCTTGCCAGTGTTTTTGCCCTGTTCCTTTGGTGAATGTTCTAACCCGGTCGTGTAATAAAGGACCCCAGAAGCTTACACTGTGAGAAGTTGCGCCTTTAAACACAGCAGAGGTCCTGAGGTTTGAGCCTGTGTATTACGGAGCAAGAAGTCGCACCTAAAACACAGCAAATAACACTGGTGGCAAGCGGTGGTTCTCGACCCGGTTTTTAAATAGAACGCCTAGGAACACTAGGGGAAGTATTAAAATGGCCACCAAAACACATCCCCAAACTAAGATTTGACCCTGAACAATACAATATCGACACATATATGTGTATGATCGAACCCTTGCTAAACATAGGTTTGGAACATGACAAAGAAAAAATAGCAGTCACATTGCCACACTTGGGAAAATTGGTCTCCCGAATCACTACAAAAATTGTCCCTGACTTAACATGGGCTCAATTTAGGGGCATAGTTACCCAAGCTGCCACCCCATCACTAGAAAAGGTCGTCGCGTTATCCCAATTAGACGCCCTTACCTACGACGGAAACCTAGATGACACATTCATCCAGGCCAGGCGACTTGTCACCGCCGTTTACCCAGAGGCAGACACAGCCACCTGGAACATTCACACATTCAACACTCATCAGGATCCTCCCCAGCAACATCAGGGAATACTTTAGCATCCATGACCCCTCCGGAGACTCTGACAAAGATATCCAACTAGTTCGCCGCCTCCTCGCCGCCCGTCGCAATCCTCAACACATCGGAGCAGTCAGCCGAGTCCCTACCAACAAGCCGCCCCACCAAAAACCACAGTCAATACCCAGCTGCACCACGCAGCCGACATCACCTCCCATCCCACGGGCCCTTCCTAACAGATGGCGCCCAACCATCAGAGACACCAGCAACCTATTATCCATCATTCTAAGCAACAACAGATGCCCTGTTCACGACATCCGTGAACAACCCAAGGAATCCTGATGCAAGAAAAACAACCAAGGGCGGCGCAAAGTCTTGTCCGTAGATGAGGAACCCCAATACCAAGACACTCCCACAACGGACTGCTCCGACTCCAGGGAACAAGAACCCGGTGAGGAACTAACCCCAGCCCACCTGGATTTTTAGGCCCGCCCCAGCACCTCCCCATGGTGGCACACGGGAGCAGCCAGATCATGCCTATACCATCACTTCTATTCCTGTTATGCCTCAGCATTCGGCCCCCTTCTCCCCACCACTGCCCACCTCGTAGACAAGGGGGACGGACCCCTGCCCATCCATGGGAAGACAAGGCACTCAGGGCCACAACCCACCAAAACGTCTCCACAAACCACAAGTTCATCATCTTCCATTCTACCTGCACAGCATACAACAGCTATCTGGGCTTAGACCTCCTCCAGGAACTCTGAACCAGCATAGACTGTTACAAACGCCGTCTTCACTTCAGGAAACCACCCAGACCAACCAACCAACCGCCGTGCACATGCCCCACTAACCCCCCCCCCCAAGCCACCCCCCGGGCCCCCCCCCCACCATGCCAAACCCCACCACCTTCCCTGCCACCATAGCCTCCGCCCTTACCATTCCTCCTTGGAATGAAGCATGGCTCCAACTACATCGCTCATCCAGAAACTCCGTTCTCCTCTCCCCAACCCCACTGGCAGGAGATTTTGCTACCTGCCTCATATCCCCTACCTTCCTACCCCCTCACATCACGTCAGTAAGAGTGGCCAACATCTTCAACACTCCCCTCACCCTACCCAAAGGCCTCGTTGTAGGGGGCATGGAAGAAGCAGAGCCATGCCACGACCCACCCCCGCCCACCACACATCCTGCCCCCGATCCAGGACCACCTCAACCCACATCAAGCCACCAGTCTCCAACAGCTACTCCTGGACTTTCAAGACATATTCTCCAAAGGCCCCACAGACATCGGCCATACAACCTACTTAACCCACGAAATACATACCACCAGACCGCCAATATGCCAACCGTCCAGACAAAAAACAAACAAACCAGAGGGCAGAAGAAGACCGGCAGGTCCAGGACATGCTCAATGCCGGCGTAGTGTCTCCATCTACTAGCCCATGGTCATCCCCTGTCATCCTAGTAAAAAAAAAAAAGACAGCACTACACACTTCTGTTTCGATTATAGGCAGTTAAACGATGTCACCACTGAAGACGCAACACTCCTACCCCGTATAGATGACTCCCTAGACTCCCTGTATGGAGCATCATGGTTCTCCACCTTCGACCTCCAGTCGGGATATTGGCAAGTACCTGTACACCCCGAAGACAAAGGCAAGACTGCATTCTCCACAAGCAATGGCAAGCACTACGAATTCAATGTGCTGCCCTTTGGCCTCTGCAACGCCCCAGTAACCTTCTCCCACCTCATTGAATCAGTATTCGGCGGACTTACCTGAGAGATATGTTTGGCCTACCTAGACATCATCGTATACAGCCAAACCTGGCCAGACCACCGACAATGCCTCCGAAAGGTCTTCCTAAGAATCTGACAAGCAGACCTTAAACTCAAACCCACCAAATGCACCCTAGTCCAACGCTCTGTCTCTTTCCTCGGCCACACCATCTCCGAGCAGGGCACTGCATCAAATCCAGACAAATTACGGGCCATAGCGGATATCCCCATCCCTCGCGACGTACATGAAGTGCGAACTTTCATTGGCCTCGCCTCCTTCGTTAAAGGCTTCGCCAATATAGCCAACCCCTTCACAACTTAACAAAAAAAGGGCGAACCTTTCACATGGACACCAGAACGACTAGACGCCTTCCAAACTCTCAAAAACAAGTTAGTCTCCGCTCCAGTCATCGCATTTCCAAATTACTCCCTACCATTCCGTCTATATACAGACGTCTCCGTCGTTGCAATCGGGGCCGTCCTTGCACAAGTGCAAGACAGACGGGAACACACAATCGCCTGCACCAGTCGAACGCTAAACCAAGCAGAGAAAAATTATGCAGCCACAAAAAGAGAATGCCTGGGAATCATCTGGGCACTACAACACTTCCGTGCACACCTATCCGGAACCCATGTCACCATCATCACAGATCACCACTCCCTCCAGTGGCTACGTCAGTTGGAAACAAACAACACCCAAACCATCAGGTGGAGAGAAACATTAGAAGAATTCGACTTCGACATAGCGTACCGACCAGGCAAACTCCACACGAACGCAGATGCACTCTCCAGGCTGCCCATCAACGCCATCAGCAACACCCCAACACTTCTACAGCACTGGCTAAACAAAACCAAGCCAAATTGGATTCCTCAACACCTTCTCCAAACTCCATCGACAGGGAGATCACCTATATATCCCCTCCGGACACATCGTCATAGATCCACTCACGGTCCAAGATGTCATGACACATTTACACTCCGATAAAGTGATCCACCTGGGCATAAAAAAACTCACACAAGTTTTCAACGACACCTACTGGGCACAAAACCCTTCCCAATTGTCAAAGCAAGTAGTGCAAGCATGCCGGGCTTGAGCCCTGGGGAAAGACACCACAAAAACAGCAGGCCCATCGGGACACATCCAAGCCAGTAAACCGTGGCAACTCCTCGCTGTCGACATTGTTGGCCCTCTACCTCCTAAATCGGGCTACAGATATATCATCACCTTTGTTGACACATATTCCATATTCCTCATAGCCTGCCCCATGAAAGAATTCCACATGCTAGCAGTAGCAGACGCCCTACTACGCCACGTGTTCCCATACTTTGGAATTCCACAAGCCCTCCATGCCGACAATGCACCGGAATTCACGAGCAAAATCTGGACACAACTGTCCCAAACTTTCGGGTTCGCCATTTCCCACTCCTCCCCATACTGGCCACAAGGAAACAGCATTTGCAAGAGAAGCCACCGCACCCTGATGAACAAAATCTGCTCACGCATACAACAAACACAGTGTGAGGATTGGCCATCTCATGTAAAGGTTATACAATGGGGGATGAACGCATGCCTGCACGACTACAGCTTCACACCACAAGAGTGACTTTTCGGCGAACCACCCCTCCTCCTCCCGCTTCGACACCACTTGCAACCCCCCGCCATACCACCAATGTCTGATCCCTTAAACCACCTCAAAAGAAAACTTCACCACCTCCAAAACACCCAGGATTTACAACCAGACACAAACCCCACAAAATCCTACAAACCAGGTGGCATCGTCATGGTAGCGAAACTACCTACTCCAAACTGTCACCCAGATACGAGGGCCTCTTTACCATCATGAAAGTCCCAAACCCCTACCAAGTGACAATCAATATCACAACACCCGCACCTACCAGAATCAACACGTGTGCACCTTCCGACAATCCCACACCCCCACACCACCTCCCCTCACCACCCCCAGCCCCAGAGTCGCCATACCACCCACCTGCAACAAAGACCATGACTCACCTCCCTCCTACCTTAACTCGCCGGCCCTTACCCCCTCCCCCAGCCCCCCCCATCCTTACCCCTCCCCACAACCGGCCGCCCGCACCTGACGACCTGCTTCCAATGCCCGCATCTCATGCCACACCAACCGACACCATGCTGTCTCCAAGCCACCCATCAACAACTGCAGTGCCCACCAACCAACCCACTCAACCACATTCCCCAAAACCACCACTCCAGAACTCCACCATTTCTCCAACACTGAACACATCCACCCCTAGCTCCACACCTCCATCGCCACCTAGCTGACGTGGCCCACCCACCACGCTGCCCACCCCAACCGACGCAATCCCCTCACACCCACCACCAGCCGCCTCACCAACAACTCCACCACCCACGTGCCCACACCCGCCCACAACAGACCACTCACACCCACCCTCATTCCCCATCCGCTTCCTCACCTCCAACACCAGTCCTCACCACCACCAGGATGCACTCAGGTCACCTATCACGCCCACCCACCAGATACACCCAAACTCCTTTACCCCCTAACTCACCAACCACCCACTACAGCTGTACACCAACCACCAACCCTCTCACCCTACACCACGCAGTGCGAAATACTCCACAGCCCACACCCATTAATCCAATTAGTGCTACACTCCCTCATAAAAGCAGGCCCACCACACGCATCTCCAGTCTCCTGCCACCCACCATGGCACACACATCTCCAGTCTCCTGCCACCCACCACGGCACACACATCTCCAGTCTCCTGCCACCCACCAAGGCACACACATCTCCAGTTTCCTGCCACCCACCACGGCACACACATCTCCATCCCCACCGGAGATGAAGATCCGCTACATCCTCTGGACCCCTGCAAGAGGGTAAAAACATCACATCAAAGGGACAAACCAGCTCCTCGACCACATCCAAGCAACCAACCAGCACTCAACACTAGAAATAGCGTTCATTCTCCAGCAGCCACCCCACAACCACACACTACACTGGCACCGGCTCCTCCGCGGGCTAAAGCCAACCCACCGAACGACCAAATCCGCCACCTACCACCTCCAGCCATGGGGCCGTGACTTCCGCCCCCGCGGCGGTGGTAAAATGCACCATAACAATGACGCCCCCATCCACAATAACAGGGAAGAAATAGCCACCTTACAGGTGACTGGGCCTTCCAGACCACAACAGTGAACCTCATCTTCTCCTGTAAGCCCCTCCTCCCCGCAACCAGTCCAGACCCGAGGTAGCAGTATCACGGCATTACTCTCCACCCGTAGCAGCTGTCGGCAGACTCGGGATGGGAGTTGCTTTAACGCAGCCCCATGCAGCAGCCCAGCAACATCCACCGGAATTGCTGGTGAGGGAGCGACCATCAGTTCTTCCTCATCTGCCACCCACCTCCAGGAGCGGAGGCATGGCTATGCCCACCGGGCCAGTTGACGTGGGAGCATCTACCAGATATCTCCCGTCCATCCTGAGTCAGGAAGCAGAGTCGAGGTAGCATCTACCGGGCCTACCATTGTGGCGTCGCCCACCAGGTACGCTGCGGCTGCGCCAGACCCCCAGCAGGAGTGTGGTAGCACCCACCGGGTCCGCTCGACTGAGAGTGCCCACCGGGTCTCTCCCTCCTGCCGTCCTCAGAGCAAGGGACACTTCTGCAACGTCCACCAGACCTGCCAGGCCGGAGAAGCACCCAGATCTCCTTCTTCCTTGCTTCCGTCAGGGCAGGAGTGTGGTAGCGCCCACCGGGCCTGTCCTATTGAGAGCGCCCACTTGGTCTCTCCATCCTGCCATCCTCGGAGTGAGGGGCGCCTCGGCAACGTCCACCGGACCTGCCAGCCCAGGGGAGCATTTACCGGATCACCTTCTTCCTCGTCTCTATCAGGGCACCTCGGCAACGTCCACTGAGATTGTCAGTCCGGAGGAGCGTCCACCGGATCCCTTCCTGTCCTGGCATGGTGTTACGGCGGTGCCC
>JAGKTI010039477.1:0-10556 GCA_018397915.1 Birgus latro | reverse complement strand
ACTGGCAAGGCTCCCGGTTGCATACCACAGGAACCCTCCGATGACGTTATCACTCGTGACTTAGATGTATGCGTGCGCACACACACTAACACTCTCGTCCTCTCTTCTTAATTTGACAGAAGATTCCAAGGACGAAGCTGGATGGTCTATCTGCGTCTGATGCACACTATGTATCCAATACATAGACTTTTGTTTAATTACTATCAAGACCCAGTCTGTGACCACATACAGATATGTGATGTCTCTTAAAGTATTCTAAACTTTCTAGTCTCGGCTGACTGCTGCACGCAGTCGCTCGGTCGAAGCACCTTTCTTGGTGAGACAATCAGCCAGTTGTTGTGATGTATCCACCCAGGATACTTCATCAATCTCCCCCTGCTCCAACATGTCCCGCAACACAGCAATATCAATGCGCAGTCTCCTGTCTTCTACGCTCTTACAGGAGTAAAGGGCGTCCACCAGACTCTTGTTGCCGACGAAACACTTTATTTTGATCTTTCCACATCCAGAAACCTCACGCAATATGTTGGAGAGATATACAGCAGTTTCAGCACATTCAAGCAGCGCCAACGCCTCAGCAGATAAGGTAGATTTGACGACCCTCCTGATCTTCCTTGTCTGCCAAAATATAGGACATCTTGCCTCATTAGCATCTCGTAGGAAGATCACAAAACTTCCCTGAGATCCATTGCCTACAAGGTTGGCAAATGAGGCATCCGAAAAGCACTCTATATGACAGTCTCGATCGGCCCCATTCTTGGAATGTATAGCTTCATGTTGTCAGTCTTTACCCTTGAGATCACCTTATTGAGTCTAAGCAAATCCGCTACGGTAGCTCGGTTGCTATTCACGCTCAACTCACACACACATCAAAGGCAATATCTGGCCAAGTGTATGTGGCAATCCAACTGAGTTGTCCAATTAATGCTCGGTACTCCTTTTTCTCAGACTCGGACAGCTCCCCTGATTTTACTGCTGCACGATGTTTACTCAGCATGACTGGTTTCAAGGATGAAGCATACTGGAATTGGTCGAGCGTTATGCTGCCATCGATGTTGGAGATGACATTGAGACCAACGTATTTGAAGGCTTTTGATTCTGAACTGCCGATGAGAAATATTTGACTCAACCGATTTATCACTTGCTGTTCAAACTCATGTGTACCAGCCCAAAGGAAGTCGTCGTCGTAGATGCATACAATGCCTTCGACTTTGCCACCATTGCTCCAAGAGAACAGCGCTGAATCCAGTGATGATACTTTAGCTCCGAGACTCAACAACTGATCTTTTACGCGCAGATACCAATGCCTAGCAGCATCACAAAGGCCGTAAACAGTTATCTTTAGTCTCCATAACTTACCATTTGCATATTCAGGCGGAGGACATAAATGAACAACTCTCTCGATGTCGTTACCTTGCAGGTAGGCAGCTTTCACGTCCATAGTGTGGCAATCCCACTGGTTGGTGGAGGCCAAAGAAAGTGCCAAACGCACTGCTTCCTTTGAACAAGTAGGCGAGTCTTTTCGGAGATCCACTGTGTCTTCCTCAAATCCTCTGGCGACTAAGCGGGCCTTAACAACAGGCTTTCCATTTTTCAGTTTTTCTGTCACAACCCATCGAACCGTTATGGCACCTTGCCCAACATCATCTACTTCCTCATACACATCATTATTCTGCCAATTTGTAATTTCATTTTCCTTAGCACATAATACGGCTTCAGAGTTGAAAAGAACAAGCATTTCTGTGTCATCATCAACCACTTCCCATTCGCTAAGATCCTTCTCCAAATCTATCCAATCAATGCTGCCATCAGAGTCCCTCTTCAAATTATAGCAGTGTTTGTACTTTCCAGTGGCTTTACCTGCCCAACTTATAATCCTTCCAGACACCAACTCTCCACTTTCTGAATGTATTCCCTTTATACGTTGACCAACAGAAACTTTGGGAAGCTGATTAATCGGAACAGAAACTGTGGGAGGCTCATCGACTGGGACCACACCATCATCCGACTCATCATCTGGTGGATAGTCATTCAACACTTGCGTAGGATCGTCATTAGGCTTCTCCTGGACAACATTTTTTTTCTCATCACTGCTGACATCACTTTCAACTGTAGTATCTTGCTCTGCTCTGGCACTCGTGCTAGACGACATATGTGCACTCGCACGTATACACCGCTGTGTCTCACCAGAATTTGTTTCTCATCTCTGCCTATTACAATTCCAGGACCGTGCCACTCATGACTGTCATTTCTTTTGTAGAAGACTTCATCTCCATTCTGGATGTCGTTTAGGTCACTCGAACGTATGTTGTGCCGCAGAGCCCTAGCCAAGCGTTCATCTGATTCGGTCTTTATAAACTCTTGTCTAGCTAAATGAAGAGCGTTCAAGTTGTCTCTCACAATTTTCGATGGTGATGAAGGTTCCAAGACTGGAGGATCATTTGCGTACACATTAGGCAGACTAGGGTTTTGACCAAAAACAAGTTGGTTAGGAGAAAAGCCTGAGTAGTTGGAGAGAGCATTTCTTGCCGATACTGCCCATGCCAAGGCCACATCCAATTCACACTGGCTATCAGCCATTACCTTCCTAACAATGTCACCAATGACTGCATTTTGACGCTCACAGACTCCATTGCTCCAAGGACTCTCTGCAGACGTTGTCATGATCTTGATATTGAAGGCCTCTCCCAATGCTCGCATTTCTGCATTATTGAATTCACAGCCATTGTCTGTAAGAATTTTTCTAGGTGTGCCAAACACAACAATCCAACTCCGAAATATTCCTTTCACAATGGTGGGCGCACACTTATCTGCGATTACTATCGCATTACAATACCTGGTCGCCAAATCAACAAGGACTAAGAAATAATGCTTTCCCCAAGCTTTTAAATCCATGGCTATGGCTTCATTAAACTTAGACGCCATGGGCAAACTGACTACGGGTCGGGGCTTGGCTTTCTTAAATCTGCAACAGACTGTACAAGCATCAGATACAGCCTTGACAGCCTGTTCCAGTTTTGAACTTTTAATTCCCGCATCTGTGATCAGTTTAATTAGTTTTGCCGATGTAGGGTGTCCAAACTGCCTGTGAAGCTTCAAAGCGGTTTTTTTCTACGTCACCCCCACAAGTTGCCAACATGATTGTTTCACAAAATTTACGATCTAGTCATAAGGAAATTGGAAGTAAGTAATGGCCTGAAGATGAGGACTTTAAATCAATGATAGTTCCACAAATTTTGACCTGGTCAGTTCCAAGGTTAATCAACATTTTTGCTTTTTTCAAGGAACGTCTACTCAACAGCAAGGGAATATTGCAGTCCACAACATCAGTCACGATGGTAGCACGCATGTTTCCAACGTAGCAGGGCAGAGTAACACGTTTGAGGGAAGAAACTGTGACACCATCAGCAAAGGTAAACACTGAGGATGACGCTTCTTCTCTTACAGCATCACGTTCATGATCAGTGAGCTCACTTAGATAGCAGTTGATCCATTCACCTCCGCATACAGTTGTAGAACACCCTGTGTCTAAAAGAGCACATCCCTTAGATTCTTCTACTAGAGTCTGTGACTTACCTCTACTAGCGGCATCATCCGCATAGCCCATAAACATCGACAGATGCACTGTTTCAGAATTCTCTTCTCGGCTGCCGTCGTTTTCGTATGCATCCGGACAGTCACGTGCCCAATGAAATCTAGAATCACATACGAAACACTTCGATACCTTTCCGTCAGGCCCAAGTGGGTTCTGCCTCCTGCCGGTGGATAAGCGTTGGGGAATTCTAGCAGATACAGTTGAAAATCGGCCACTACCCCGACGTCGATCACGTTTTGCACCACCCCGCAACATTCTCCGTCCTCGTCGAGTACCTCTAGCATAAAGCGTTTCGTCACCCTCAACTTCGTCACTCCAAAATACTGGTTCGTCTTTCACCTCCCTGGCAGACACCGATGCCTCGTTCTGCCTGCCAATTTCACCAGCAAAAATACGATTCAGGGCAGATTTCATATTTTCGTATGTCACCTCAGTTATCGCGGACATCACTAGTTGTCGTTCACTGTCTGAAAGTTTGCATGCAGCTAAGAGCATAAAAGCCATCACAGAATTTGGCAGTTCCATGTCCTGCTTGGTAAATTTAAAGTAAACATGCTCAAATTCTGTCACAAACTCCCGAATGTTCATATCACTGGCTCTTCTGAAGTTATACAGCTCAAAAAACGCTGCAAACTGTCGACGTCCTTTGTCCATGAGAAACAAACCGTCTAATTTTTTCAGCAGGGTCTGAACACCATCCTTCTGCTTCAGAACATCTGTTTCAATCTGCGAAGACGCCACCCTCGCTCTCCCAGACAATGACAGATGTATAGCTAACGCTTGTTTTTCTGCCGCTAGGTCCGTCAGTTCACACCAAATGCCAATATCCTTTTTCCAGCTGTCATATGTGGAATCATTTCCCAGTTTTGGAGGCCACTTGGTCGAAAACGACGCCATTCTCGAACTACGCTCTGCTACCAGTGTTGGAACTAGACAACCACACTCACCGGCTTCACGACGTGAACTGGCAAGGCTCCCGGTTGCATACCACAGGAACCCTCCGATGACGTCATCACTCGTGACTTAGATGTGTGCGTGCGCACACACACTAACACACCCGATTCCATCTCTCCATTTCCTCAATCTTTCCTCTACCTCCCTTTCATTCTCAACAATCAACACCAAGTCATTTGCATACAAAATCTTCCATAGGAGTCCATTTCTGAAGGCATGTGAGAGAGTTTCAAGCACCATGGCAAAAAATACTGGGCTCAAGACTGACCCCTGATGCACACCAGCATTCATGGAACTCACCACTCATCTGGATTCATGCACCCACATATACAGCCATAACCACTCTAACAAGTCATTCCTCAATCCAAAGTTTTTTCACTGCCTCCCTAAGGACTCGGTCAAAGGCTTTCTCCAAATCAACAATAACAAGAACAGCCCCCTTTTCTTTCCCATACATTTTTCCTGAAGCTATCGGACAATGAATATGGTATATGTGGTCCATTTTCCTGGTATAAACCCAAGCTGCATATCATGAACATTCACTCTTTTTCTTATCATACCTATCACACTCTCTCCATTGCCTTCATTACCTGGTCCACAATATTTACGCCTCTATAATTTCCTCTTTCCAGGGCTTCACCCTTCCCTTTATACACATTTACAATCAAACTTCAGCCAGTCATCTAGGACAACACCCTCATACATAATTGAAATATATCAAATCAGTAGCTAAATCATCTTCATCCTCATCAAATCCTGTGTTGCCTCATGAGGAGCATAGAAGCCTGGGGCTAAGCAAGTTGGTCATGACATTTAAGATGAGAGTGTCCAGCCTCGAACATCCCTGAGTGTCATTACGTGAGCAATAAACCCCAACCACCCTTTGAATGTAAACCTACACAGGCTCAATCCAGCTGAAGCACCTTAATAGCCCACTACACCAGGAAACCATTTACTATGCTGGGTGGCAACCATATAACCCAACTATGATGCCAGTAACTAAACCCACTCCTATATCACCGGAGACCTTCAATATTTCAGCAGTCAACCCAGAAAAAACTCCTGTCTTCCCCAATTGTATCCTGCATATTGCCCAGTTCACAGTAGCAGGGTACTAATAAATTTTTCCATGTTTCACATGGACAATAAAAAGTATTAATGTAATAATGAAGACCATTCCAAGAGTTTAGTATGTGGACACTAAATATTCCTATGTGAAATATATGCAGAGTTGTATCACTTAACTTTAACATGATAGCACTTAATGAACACAACAAATCGTCACCATTAAATATACATAACTTCAAAAAATAAAATACAAAAAAAAAAAATTAAAAGATACTGTATAGAACACTGATACCAATATATTCACTTTCATTGTGATAATGTGCCAAATTCAGATCAAAAATAATAATAATAATAATAAAATCAACATGATTCCAGTACAGGAAGTAGCTGGGATTAAATGCTAAATAAGAAAATTACCAAGTTGCATTCCAAATATTGAGAATACCATTCTTTGGTTAACCTTCAGCAAAACACAGCTCAAAGCAAGAAAATAATAACAGTTCTGCAAGCACATCAGTTTTTCAATAAGTCTACCATGTCACAAGTAATCACTTTTACAGCACACCATTCAGGAGAAAAAAAGAAAAAGTATAGCATCTATTCAAATAAACTCTCAAGCAGGTAGTAAGACTATATGTTTCTAATAAGATGATGAGCAAGAAAGCATATTAAAGCATACTAAACATCACTAACGATGTGAAGAGAAAGAAGAGGGAAGGGGGGGGAAGAATAATTTCAGTGAGTGAACTTCATAGCTCTAAGTGAATACTGAAACAAATCATATGATTGAGGACAAACTTACGTACAAATATACAACTTTTGCACAATACTGTAACTATACTCTTCGCGTTTCAACGATTCTCTTGTGCCCCGCCCCCTTGGCCCCGCCCACTCACCCATCAGCCCTAGTACAAATCCTAAGCCAGTCTTGCCTGTGCTAGCGGCGTGTAAACATGTCGGGCGTTGTCACTAATCCCACCAACAAAACTTTTACTTAACTCCTTAACTGCGATTATATCTTTTCCATTTAACTAAGAAATATGTTTTGTAGTGAAGGATGTTGGAAAAAAGTACCAAGGACCGTCATCGGCCTGAAAGGTTTGTGAACTAACGAAAGTTCCCTGTATGAAAATAAAAAGGTATACACTCAACAAAGAACTTGTTTTAATTTTTTTCCTTATATTTGGTATCCACACACACACACACAACCCTTTTCCCTCTAAAAGATTTAAATGACAACGTGTATAGAATCAAATTTCTTATACGGCATTGTTGATATAAATATTTATACTGTATAAATAATTATACTGTACTGAGGAGGCGAAGCCAGTGACATTTCGTTTTTCTACTTTTGTATTCGAACCCTCTAATTTTAATGAAATGTAGGAAATAAATTAGGAAAATACAATATGGTTATGAAACCATGGTAACTTAAGACATGACAGGTAGATGACTTAATATGTTTAACAGCGGAACAGCTGTGATGTGTTATTGCCAAGCTCCGAGGTTTCTTGGCGCCAAAACTCAACTGCTGTCGCGGAAGGAGGCGGGCTGCTTCTTTTCAAAGTGATTTTGATTCAGTTAGCAAATTTTAGTGCTTCCTTTGTCATACAGTAATGAATTCAAAGTAAAAGTAAATAATACGATACTATTTCGTAGTAAGGCTCATTATTCTATCAAAAAGAAGAAGAATTATCTCAGCCAATCAACAACGAGTAGAGCCGGAAGTGGGAAGGGCATCAGTAGGGGGCGGGGCACAAGAGAACGACACAAACGCTTCTAGTATAGGACAGAACATTTACTTTAGGAATTTCCAAAGGCAGTGAAGGTATGTAATTCTCTACTGAATATTTTAGGATATTTATAATTAATGTCACTCATTTATTAATAACCAATGTACACCTCAATAATGTTTACCCCACTGTTTAGTACTCAAGTTTATTTCAAACTCAGAATCAGTGTCAATAGATTAAGTCAAGACTTGTGCTTGTAACAATGTTAATACAGGTATTTATGTCCACCTCAGAGGACAAACTTTTAAATCCTGTGGAACTAGGCTATGATAAAAATTTATGCATAGCTTACCATCTATTCATTACATAACTTGATCAATAAACAGTTGAGTGCATGGCTAAGACAAAATGCACATAAATGAACAGCTGTTAGAAACTGTAATAATTGCACGTGGCCACAGGACGAAGCCAAGTTTATGTGGTCAATATTATTTTCACAGCCAAACAACTCCAACCTCATACAAACACAACCTGAACTAAATGAAGGTGACAAAACTGAGCATAAGTATTCCTCTATCAATGAAGTACCAAGAAAAGCTATGAACTGATTATATATTATCAAACTAAGCAATATTAAATACAGTAATTTTATACATATAAATAAAATATACACAGACAAAGCTGAGATTAATCAAAATCAAGATTACATGTCATTTCCTTGATGTGCAGTTTGGAGGGGAAAAAAAAAAAATTGGATTAGAATTAGATCAACAGTATTCCTATGACAATCTGTAACATGTCTAGTTATTACTTAACATTAATACCAGTATGTATCAAAGGAAGTTTCATATATAAAGTGACCAGTTCCCAACCTTAAACAACAGTGTATGTAACAAACATATTCTACTGTGCTTTTTAATAACAAAATATATTCTTCATTTGACTAATGCCGAAAGGAAATGCATCATCATCATTATCATCCAATCCTACGTTGCCCCATGAGGAGCGTAACTTTCTCAATGACCACAGAATGAAGTGCTCAGAGAAAATAAAGTATGAGAACACTTCAGATCCTTAAAGCATATCAATTTCATATCCAACATACATCAAATTTATATCAGCAGCAAGAATAATACAGAACTGAAACTATTGTCAACACAGTAAGACTTTTAACCTACAGTTATTCTTTTTAATATCTGTACAAGTACTGTACTTTTATATCCGGAACAAAAATAATCTCTGTATTCTTTGGAATGATTTCTCAAATCACCACTCAAGTAGAGCATTCTTTGACTCTCCTATACTTTTAAATACTATAGCCAAGACACTGTAACTGATTACCCATCATACAAAGCACATCCTTTGTGTATACTGGGTATTTGTCAAGTTGCCTAACTCCATTGCTCTGAGACTTGGGATGTGATGACTAACAGAATGACCATAGATAACTGTATCTATCTATCTATCTGTACCATATATGTACAGTATATACTTGAATATATACCGTATATGTAAGATACACATACATATAAAGTGATCCCTTGGTTATCACACATTATTGGTACGAAGCCAAGTGTTAAGTATCGGAAACACAATATGGCATGGTTTGGTTAATAGAAAATGATGAAAAGGACACAACAAGGAAGAAATCAAAACCACAGAGAGACCTGAGATGACTTGAGGTAAAGGGTTCTAAGGCTAGGGGGTGGAGAGTTAGTGGTCTTCACCAACTGGGATTAACTCCTTGAGTTGGGCCTCATTTTTGAATTACTCAGTGCCATCAGAAACCACATATACTCCATATCATTGTTGGCAGAAACCAGCTCATGTGCATAATAATGATGTTTTTTAGCCAAAAAAAAATGTGTGATAGCAGGAGTGCAGATTTTCATCTTGCAGTGATAAAGAAAACCGCTACACAGTAACCAAATGCATGATAACCAAGGGGTCACTGTATATCTATCTATCTATAGATACACAGATAGATATAGATATATAATCATTAATGTGTTCAGAGTTTTGCTCATCAGGCTTGCAGTGAAAGGGCAGTGCTCAAGGCCCTGAAGCTTAAAAGACTAAATTATTTCATAATTTTGGTACAAAAGCCATTTCTTAACACTGAATTCATGATGAATGCTTGAAAGGTCACAAAATATAAATGCTTTAATTGGATACATGCCTTCCTTCAGTACCTGACAACAGCCACAATTATTATGATGTGCAAAATATGCCCTGTCCCATAATCAAGAACCATCATTATGAAACTAATCAGTCTTTTATACTACATGATCTGCTTCAAGTGCAAATGATGTAACATTCAAGGAGACAAGGGTAAGGTAGTAAACGCATGAAACATGATAAAAATACAAACAATAATTTCCCTACTTAACAAGTTCTCTATGCTTAAGCCTAAGATATATTCCCCACTTATTTTTACACACACACACACACACACACACACACTCAATTGTTCGTTACTTTACTCTTGCTGCGAGTCATGTATTTGGTGGAACTTCCATTCTTCTCAGCTGCAGAGTGTTTTACTCCTGGTGGACATTTGGGGACAATGGTGAACAGCTTAATATTTAGGTGATGACATATTTCCAGACACACTTCCCTGCAGTACTTGATTACATCATATATAACATATGCCTGAAAGGAAAAAAAAAATTGTAATTCCACTGTCACAGAATGAAAAAACAAGTAAAAAATATAGCTTTAATGTATATGATACATCAGCCTACAAACCATACAATTACAGTACATCCTTCAACTTTGCGAAATTTAACTTTGCGATTCACCAATTTTGCGAGGTAGTTCCAAAAGTCATGCATTTTTTAACATTTATGAACTTTGCGAGCGATCACACACTTTGTGAGGTCGAGTGGTGGGAGAGTCGTCTTCCCGCACTACTTTGCCACGTGGAGTAGTGACGTCATGGTTCATTGGACGTACTGAGCCTCCTAGTTCAGTGGTCTGCCACCCCAACACGTTTGTTTGCACCTGTTTCCAACCATGGTCATTGACCCTCACAATTTTGTGGTGTTCCTCAAAAGGAAGGGTTTAAACACATCAGGTTCAGTGGCGAGTGAGGCAGTGCTGACTACAAATTCGTCGACATCACTCCAAGGTAAGCACTTTTTCCCACCCTTTCTCTCAACTCTACCTCTTAATTTTACGATGATAAATGAAACAAACATGAACTG
>JAGKTI010039476.1:0-10556 GCA_018397915.1 Birgus latro | reverse complement strand
TGTGGTATTCATATTACGGGATGTCGGGAAGTGTAAAGTGGAGACTTAGTTACCTAACTTTAGAAGTCTCCACAAGTCCTACGGTAGTCGACGAGTTCTAAAAAAAACATCCCAGGAGAAAGCTGAAGGTATGTTCCATAAGCATATGCAATTATAATATTCTAGGACTAATAACTGATTTTTGGCAAATATTTTTAAAAAGTCAGTCGGAGCACGTATTTGCCCCATGGGACGGGCACGGCAAGCATCCGACAACCCCGCGGTTAAGGGGTTAATAATTTTCGCTGAGGACACGATCTGTAATTGGTAAATTAAGAGATGTTATGGGTTGTTTAACCCGCCGAGTCCCATCGACGTACGGTGCACGTCGCTACTTTTTTCCGCTGACAGACCCGACGACGTTCATCGTACGTCACACAATTGCAAGGCCCATTGTGTGCACATTTTTCAAGATTCTTGGGTGATTTTTGGTATGTACATGTGGAAGACCTTCCTCTACCTGCTGTCAAGCGGGGATACTGCCTGGCCCCACCTAACCCTCCTTCCCCCCCTCGCCCTAAACTGGGCAATTCACCTATTAGCAGTAACCTAGCCAGTAAAGGTATATTGCCCCATGGTCTCTCCAATGACGAAATTCACGGTGAAAGTGATTCCTGAGGTGGAGAACAGAGAAACAAAGAAGCTAGAGGTAGAAACAAACAGAAGGGATGAGGTGGTAATGTCGTAAAGGAAGGTGCCATATACTTGGGTTTTGGGTGAGTGAACAATGCTTATAAATGCCTATATTTTTGTGTGAAAACCAATATAGACTTGTACTACACATAAATTCGTACCAAATACATAAATAAATACGTAATTTAAAGTGGCTTGAATTAGTTAACCTTTCCATAGTTCGTTTTCTTTAGCCAGGTACCCTGAAAAAGAAGGAAAACGTAAGGTTGGGTGACACCTGTATCAACATTTTTTTTTTTTTTTACCTCAGGATCGCGATTTGTTTCGCACCAAAAGGGAAGGTTTCAGTAAAAAAACAAAAAATAGAAAATCGGTCGGGACCTGGGGGTAGGCTGGGTAAAAAACCGGTCGGGACTGGACGGGTTACTCACCAGTATTGTGTAGTATTGAAAACAGCAGTTGTAGGCAGGTAAATCCAATTAGAGAGATTAAGGACATGGTTGATAATAATATGCATGTATTGTAAAAGCACAAAAACTTAATATGTGTTACTGTGGAAAATTCATTAAACCTATGGTACAGATCCAGAAGTTGTCGGTTGTTTACGAGGATTTGCCAAGCCGTGCATTACTTGATCCATGACCACACCGCTCGGCACTTCAGCACATTTGGCGCCCAGTTTGAATTCTTTAATTTTGATTTTTTTTTTTTTTGTCGGCCTTCTTCAAAAATTCGGATTATTGGGATTTTCGGAAAATCAGTGTTCGGATTAATGGACTTTTACTGTATTAACTTTTTATATTTATATATTAAGTTTTATACAATATATTTAACTTCATGCCAGACTGACAAATGAGGAAGTGAAGGAATGTTGTAGCGTGGATGTGGATGTAGTAGGAAGCGTTAGGAGAAACACATCAAGGTGTGTGTGTGTGTGTTTTTTTTTTAATGCAAGGAAGAAGGAACCAAAGGCCATGGGCCCGCATGCTGTTCCTTCCAAGAAAAAAAAAAACAATATGAAAGAGCCAAATTCTAGATCCATTCATTTCGAGATGCCTGGACACAATGCATTTGAATGACTGGACATCATAGGAAGTAGGGAATACAGACAGAGGAAGACAGTTCCAGAGTTGACCAGTTGCATAAATGAAGGACTGGGAGTAACGGTTAACTCTTGCATTAGAGAGTTGGACAGAAAAGGGATGAGAGTTTGTTGCTAGACGGGTACTACGTGCCCGTCGTAGAGGTGGAGGGATGCAAGCAGACAGTTCAGAGGAACAGTGACCATTGAAGTAGCGATAGAAGAGAGATAAAGATGCAACAGTGCGGCGAAGAGACAATGGTTGAAGGGAATCAGTAAGAGGAGGAGAGTTAATGAGACGAAAAGCCTTTGACTCCACCCTATTGAGAAGAGCTGTATGTGGAGAGCCTCCCCACACATGAGAGTCGTACTCCATACACGGGTGAATAAAACCCGTGTATAAAGTCAACATCTGTGTAGGGGTAAAGGAGGTTCGGAGTCGCCTTAGCACACCTAATCTCTTGGAGGCAGATTTCACAAGAGACGTAATATGTTCTTTCCAAGACAAATCCCGAGAGAATGAAACCCCAAGCATGTTCAAGGATGATGCAGGACTGAGCTGGACATTGTTAAACATTAGTGGGTAATCCTGAGGAAGATTTTGTCGTGTTGATGAGTGTAAGAACTGAGTCTTTAATGCATTAAAAATAACAAGATTATTTTTACCCCAATCAGAGATACGAGCCAAGTCAGACATTAGGTGTGCCATAGCCTCATCCCTTGTTTGTTGAAGTAATTGCTGAGATGGACGTTGCAGAAACCGAATGGAAAGGTGAAGGGTGGAATCATCAGCATATGAGTGGATAGGGCTAGATGTACAGCTTAGAAGGTCATTGATGAATAAAAGGAAGAGAGTTGGTGATAGGACAGAGCCTGAGGAATACCACTGTTGATAGGTCTAGGAGAAGAACAATGGCCGTCTACAACAGCGGCTATAGAACGACCAGAAAGGAAGCTAGTGATGAAGGCAGAGATAGAAGGATAGAAACCGTAAGAGGGCAGTTTGGAAATTAAAGATTTATGGCAGACTCGATCGAATGTCTTTGAGATGTCAAGTGCAATAGCAAAGCTTTCACCGAAGTCCCGAAAGGAGGATGACCAGGAGTCTGGAAGGTAGGTGAGAAGATCGCCAGTGGAGTGTCCCTGACGGAACCCATACTGACGATCAGAAAGAAGGTTGTGACAGGAAAGATGCTTTAAGATTTTTGGCCATGTGGAGATGATGGAGTGTGAGAGACTGACGAGGAGAGTGAATGTCAGTGAGTTGGAGGGGGGGAGAGGGAAGGGGAGGCCAAGGATGAGATGGAGGGATGGAGTGGAGAGGTATATGAGAGAGGAGGGTGTCAGCAGGGAGCAGGGCAGTGAAATGGCGGGGGACAGAGTGACATGGAGGCGATTTGTTTGTGGCCACCCCTTACGGGATTAAGGCGTCTGGCAATAGATAGACAGATAGATCATTTTGCAGTTTTTATCTTTAAGAGTAGTTCACTTGCAAGTTTAACACTCGCTTTAAACATGCATACTGATAGAGTTACACTGTTGAGCACACACATGCACACACAAAGTATGGTTAAGCATCTGAGTCAAACACAGTATCAGTAAGACTCACAAGTTCAGTAGCCTCATTTTCCTCTTTAGGCTCTTGTTCTCCCATGAAGACTTCTACAAGCTCTTGTGGCATAAGTTCACCCTCGCTCCATTTGGTTTCCAGCTGCCCATTCTCAGTGTTCCAACCATAGCCACAAGATGATGGAATATCTGGAACTGCTTTTTCTGCATTATATCACATGAGAGCCTGGTAATTGGCTCTTCTAGTGATCATCCCTACGAGGAGGTGGAAGACTCATATTTACCCCACTGTATGTTGATAACAGCATTCTTGGTTTGGGGCTGAAACTCTGCAGGAATTTCTCATGGCGAAGACTTTTTGTAACAGGTAGCTGATCCACCGTACATTATGCATGTGAATTGTCCAACGGCACAAACAGGGCATCATCAATCGTTATACATATCCCAAGAGTGAGAAATGTTTGAATGTACCCTGGATGCTGCTTCAGGGTCTTCAATTATGATCACTTGCCCTTTCTCACGAAGGCACTGGCTGTACCACAACCACTGTGTACGTAAAGAGTTGGTAATGCTGATCACATCTGCTCTCCAACTTCTTTGATGGCATGCTGCACATCAAATAGGTGCCTCTTGTTCCCACACCCGTATCAAATAGACACGTCTGTTCTACATGTGCAGAGTTCAGGAGGAGCACATATACATCAGTATCTGGAGATCGAACAACTACTGTGCTGTTAGCAGGGAAATCTCCAGCAGCATGCAGACAATTTAGAATCATTTTAGTGTTTACTTCCTCCTGACCGGATTTCAGCACTTTAATCTCTGTTGAAACTGTTTACTGGTCATCAAGGGAAGTGAGGCAGATGCACTTCTTTCACGTACAAATAAGATTGTTCTTCTTTGTAGCCTTTTTGCATACTTAGATTACTTTCACTCGTTTAGCAGAGAGGCTGTCAAGCTCTGCTTATTTTCATCACATGACAGAAAATCCTTCTAACCTCTGGCACTTTTTTCAGGTCTCCCTTGATCAAATGAGCTTAAGGACCTCCTCTTCTTACTCTTTCTATGCTCTGGATTCAAGGTGGTAGGTAAGTATCTGTCTCAAAATCAATACGCTGTTCAAAGAGGCTCTCTATTAACTCTCCAAATATATGTGGCAAAGATGTCTGGGCTTGGGAAAGAGCATTGCCATCAATGGTGTAAGTGACAGCATCTTGATTTGGCTTGTCTTTTTCTTTTCATGCAAGAAAGAAGGAACCAAAAGCTAAGAGCCCACGAACCGTTCCTTCCAAGAAAACAAAAACATAAACAATATAAACGAGACCCAAATACAATATCCGTTGATGTCGAGATGCCTTGAATCACTGCGTTTGAAAGACTGGAGATCATAGGAAGTAGGAAATACAGACAGAGGGAGGAAGTTCCAGAGCTGACCTGTTGCATAAATGAAGGCCTGGGAGTAACAGTTAACGCTTGCATTACAGAGCTGGACAGAAAAGGGATGAGAGTTTGTTGCTAGACAGGTGCTATGCGCTTGTCGTAGAGGTGGAGGGATGCAAGCAGACAGTTCAGAGGAGCCGCGACCATTGAAGTAGCGATAGAAAAGAGATAATAATGCAAAAGTGCGGTGAAGAGGCAGAGGTTGAAGGGAACCAGTATGAAGAGGAGAGTTAATGAGACGAAAAGCCTTTGACTCCACCTTCTTGAGAAGAGTTGTATGTGAGAAACCTCCCCACACATGAGAGTTGTACCCTACAAAGGGGCGAATAAAACCCGTGCATAAAGTCAACAACTGTGCAGGGGTAAAGAAGGTACGGAGTCTGCTTAGCACACCTAATCTCTTTGAAGCAGATTTTACAAGAGATGTATTATGATCTTTCCAAGATAAGTCCCAAGAGAATGAAACCTCAAGCATGTTCAAGGATGATGCAGGATTGAGTTGGATATTATTAAACATTAGTAGGTACTCCTGTGGAAGATTTTATCAGGTTGATGGGCGTAAGAACTGAGTCATTGAATCATTAAAACAACCAGATTATTCTTACCCCAGTTAGAGATATGAGCCAAGTCACACATTAGGTGTGCCATAGCCTCATCCCTAATTTGTTGAAGTAACTTCTGAGATGGACGTTGCACGAACCGAATGGTAAGGTTAAGGGGTGGAATCATCAGCATATGAGTGGATAGGGTTAGATGTACACCTTAGAAGGTCATTGATGAATAAAAGGAAGAGAGTTGGTGATAGGGAAGAGCCCTGAGAAACACCAGTGTTGATAGATCTTGGAGAAGAACGATGGCCGTCTACAAAAGCGGCTATAGAATGACCAGAAAGGAAGCTAGAGATGAAGGCACAGAAAGAAGGATAGAAACCGTAAGAGGGCAGTTTGGAAATTAAAGATTTATGGCAGACTCGATCGAAAGCCTTTGAGATGTCAAGTGCAATGGCAAAGCCTTCGCCATAGTCCCGAAAGGAGGATGACCAGGAGTCTGAAAGGTAGGTGAGAAGATCGCCAGTGGAGCGTCCATGACGGAACCCATTCTGACGATCGGAATTAAGGTTGAGATAGAAAAGATGCTTTAAAATTTTTCTGTTGAGAATGGACCCGAAAACTTTTGAGACACAGGATGTTAAAGCAATTGGGAGATAGTTAGAGGGTTGGGAATGGTCACCCTTCTTTTTGACTGCCTGAATGAGAGCAAACTTCCAGCAAGAAGGAAAGGTACAAGTTGACAGACAAAGGAGAAAGAGTTTACCTAGGCAGGGTGTAAGCACAGAAGCACAGTGTTCTTGAGGACAACAGGAGGGACCCCATCAGGACCATATGCCTTGTTAGTAGTGAGGCCAGTGATGGCAGAAAATACATCAGCTGAAGAAATTTTAATGTCATGCATGAGGAAGTCAGACGGGCGAAGTGACTGAAGAACAGCTGCAGAATCGTCTAAAGTGCAATTGCAGGAGAAAGTCTGAGCGAAGAGATCTGCTTTATCAGTAGAAGAAATAGCTACAGAGCCATCAGAGTAGAAAAGAGGAGGGCAGGATGATGAGGTAAAGTTGTTAGAAAGGTTTCTGTCAAGGTGCCAGAAGGAGCGGGAAGAATTCAATTTGGAGAGTTGAGAGCACTTATTTGTAGCACAGCGAAGAACAGACTTAGCATGATTCATGTCAGAAACATTAAAAAGATGTGGGTAGGTTGAGTCTGGTACCTTTTATAGGGCCCCTCCTTGTTGTGGACGGTATTAGAACAAGCATGATTAAACCAAGGCCTTCTTGCATTAGTCAAAGTATATGAGAAAGGAATGTATGCTTCCATGCCCGAGAGAATAACCTCCGTAATGCGCAAAGCACACTCAGATGGCTCCCAACCATGGAAGCAATAATCATTCCAGGAAAAAATCAAAGAAGTATTGCCTGAGGGCCTCCCCATCAGCAGCTCCAAAGTGCCACAACCAACATTTCTTTGGAGGGTCCACTTGCTGTACTGGAGCGAGAGGACAGGTTGAGGTAATAAGGTTGTGATCGGAGGAGCCTAATGGAGAGGAATGATTAAAAATGTATGCAGAAGGATTAGTTGTAAGGAAGAGGTCAAGTATGTTGGAACTCTCCCCAAGGCGGTCAGGGATATGGATAGGATGCTGTATAAGCTGCTCTAGGTCATTAAGGATAGAAAAGATGTAGGCTTATTCACCACGTGAATCTGTGAAAGGAAATGAGAGCCAAAGGTGATGGTGAACATTGAAACCTCCCAGAATGGAGATTTCAGAGAAAGGAGAAACAGATAGGATGTGTTCCATCATCAAAGTAAGATAGTCGAAGAAATTTTCATAGTAAAATTAGGGAATAAGTAAACATCACAGATATATATAATCAGAGAATTAAAGGAAAGCCGAAGCCAGAGAGCAGAGAATTCTGAAGAATCAAGTTCAGGAACACGAGAGCAAGATAAGTCATTGCGTACATATACACAACAGCCACCCATGACTTTGAAATGAGTATAGAGAAAGTAGGAGGATACAGAAAAGGGTTTGCTATCAGTTGCCTCAGACAGCTGAGTCTTAGTTAAGAAGAGAAGGAGAGGTTTAGAGTAGGAGAAGTGGTGCTCAACAGAGAGAAAGTTAGAGGAAAGGCCGCAAATGCTGCAGAAATGAAGAAGTGAGTCAGACAGTGGTTCCAGGGAGCTCGTTGAGTCGTCACCGGGAGAGGGGCGGATGGTGGGGGTATTTATGCCACCCCCCGGGGGAGTCCGAGGCTACGGTATTAGATGCCATTTTCTTCTAAATTTTGAAAAGGAAGTATAGTGTGCAGTGTGCATGTAGTTTGTGTTGACAGTTAGAGAAACTTGTAGTGGAGAGAATGCTGGCCTACTCTCTGTGTTACTGAAACACTGATAAAGTTCAGCAAAGGATTATGGTCAGGAACTACTCCCAAGGGCTGATGAAACGGGAGCTCCATCTTTCCCTGTCATCAGTTTTCCATCCACCTTGGGAGTACTGGCCTGCTCGACTGGTGCTACAGTCTACTCTTGCTCTGCATGGTTTGAGATTAGATTTAGCACATGAATCAGCTGTAACTGTCTGTCTTTACAGGAGTGCCATCAGTGGTTGCCAGTGCCCAAGGCACTGGACCCATGGGATAGATAAGTACTCTTTGCATGCTGATGTCACGCTGCAGGGCAAGGAGAACGAGCTGTCGAAACACATTCCGTTTTGCTGTTATCTGCTTGGTCGTCCTTGTTGGCCCAGTTACCTTGACAGCTTTAGCAAGGTTTGCAAATGTCTTGAGATTATGCTTCGTTTTGGGTGCAATGAAGAGTTTGATTTTGCCAAAGGGTCTCTCCTTGACAAATGCTTTGTGTGCATCCTTTCCCACTTTATTTATAGACAACAGATCTTGTTCAGTCTCCTTGGTAGCTGGTGCTCCAGAAGAAAGGCAATGCAAAACATCCTTGTTTTCAACATGGAAGGAATGAATAAAGTTGGATACTGCCTCTACCACTCTGCATCCTTCCTCTTCACTATGGGTGATTTCTGCTGGCCTGACATCCTTGTGTGAGGAGTTTCCTGAGCTATTTATCTCAGTTACCTCCATGGTTGCTTGAATGTAAGTTGCTCTAGAGTATCTGATCATACACCACTTGTAGCAGGCAGAATGGTTATTGCTAAATCCGATGACGTAACCATGTGATTTTGCATTTCGATTTAATGTTTGTTCAATAGTGAGAACTAAGGCATTTCTAAATTTGGATATACTAGATCGGTTGACACTAAAGCCATTCTGCCTGAAAAGGTCTTCTAGTCCTGGATGAGGCTGGTGCAGATTCAACATGGTCAGCACATACACTATGGCGTATCTCGCATAGTTTTGATGGTCACAGCTGAAGAATTGTGCCACATGTCTTCAAGAGAAGGCAGTTGTTGGTCAGAGTTGTTTTCCCTGGTTGCTCTCACAAGCCTGAGGAGGAGCCATGCATAGTCCATATACTCCATTCACAGCTGGGCTGTTTTCCCAAGTATTCTCCTGTGAACCTTGTCTTTAAACTCTGCGTATAGGTCTAGTATCCTCATGCAGCTTTCATTTGCAAGAGTTTCAAATTGGTTTTCCTTGCTTGGATCCTTTGCTAGTCTTGGCAAGATGACTTTTATCTCTTCTTCAAAGCCATCTTCAAAGCCATGTGATGTTTCAACCTTCATCAGTAGCCAAATTCTTGAGCCTCAAGGACAATTTGCACATGAAGGGCTCTGTTCAAATGCTTTCCCTTCACGATAGAACCACTTCCACAGATTCGTGATTATACCAAAATATCATTAAATCCACTCGATCTCAAATATTTGGCCAGAGTACCAATGAAGGCACAGGAAATGTGAAATGCACCAAACTCACAATGACATCACTGAAGTTGTGGGTGCTGCCACACAAGTGTATATGCTTTCTTTGCAACTGGAAGGTCAGAGCACACTATAGTATAATGCTGATCAACCTCCCTTAATGTTTTCTGAGACAGGTTGAGTATGTGTTGCACTGTAGCATTTTCTGTAACGAACTTGATCACTGGAGGCATGTAGTCTATGCATGACAACTATGGAGCCTTCTCCTTTGATCCCCCTGTAAGTGACACCCAACCTGCCCGTCCAGGAAAAGTCTGGGAAGAATCCTTCAACATGGCTCTGTTGAACAGCCAGGTTAGGTCAGATGCTTCTGCTTTGGACACAGCTTGGATATCAGATGCCTTAGTCCTGGTAATTGGAAGACGTTCTGCTTGTCTCTCTCAAAGTAGAGAGTATCCTTATGCACACAAATTACTGTCCTCTCCTTCATTCTGGCATTTGAAGAATTTTCTAGTGTAGTGCTCTGTGTAACCACTGTGTCTGTTGCTGAGACTTCTTAGATGATAATTATTCCACGTGCTGTGTGCGTGGTACAAGAGCCTGAGGGGGATTCTCAGCACAAGTGTATAACAGTATTAATTTCTGGGGATACAGTAAGTGGTATGATACCTTCACATTCATCAACTTCCCTGCATATGGCTATCTCTGTTTCAGGCAAAGCTGTGTATGCTGATCAATGACTAAAGTGGTTGACTGTGGTAATTACTCGTAGCTCTGCACTTCCAGTAAGGTGTCGGAGACTCATACAAAGAAACAGGTGTTTGGAATTTGCCCATTGTCCTCTTGTTACTGCATGACATATATCCTGACGTGATGGTAGTGTGAATCAGCCTTGCTTACCATGACCCTCCTCCCAGGACCAACGATGCCACTGAATATGCGATATGGACTGATAATGTGTTTTCAATAACATGGCTTTTCCATGGCACTGATTTGCTGTCAACATTATGGGTAGGACAATCACTCTTGCAGTTTCAAGTTCAACATAGCTTGCAGACACTAGACTTCGGCCTATGTTCGGCCAGAGCTCCGGTCTCGTCTCATTCAAATTCTCACTGACACAGGTGAATACACAACCTCTTCCAACTTCTTTAGCGGAGGCAAATATGCAACGTACGGTCTAGTCGCCCATCATTTCCTATGTCAATGCACAGCGTTTGTAGGATTCTTTACCACAGAGTATATCTGATTATCTTCCATCCATTGCTCAGTCGTACCTATTTTTCGTCTTGTACCTCTAGTCTAACATCCAAACAAGTGTAGGTACATGACTGGTGTTCCTGAATTAACATTTGCCAATCCCTCTTTAAGATATTCCAGTCTGTCCACAGATACATATGTGGTTACTGTA
>JAGKTI010039475.1:0-10556 GCA_018397915.1 Birgus latro | reverse complement strand
TGCCCCCAGTACCAGGAGTACCGGCTGTACTGCCCAGTCTTGCCAGCCAGATGCAGAGTATGAAATTTAAATGGCTGAGAGAGTGGAAATAAATTAGTTACAGTAATCTCTCTATTATCCGACGTAATAGAGCCAAAGGCATGACCGGACAGTGGTCTTGTCCGGATAGTGGCCCTGAAGCTCCCGACACTAACCTAACCAAAATCAGAAAACCACCTACATACCTCCCTATCGGACATGCATAGCACTTATTTAAGTCTCCTTTCACATAAATAATACACACAAAGCATGAATTAATTGAATTTTAACCAAAAAATGATGATTTTGAAGTAAGTAAGGCATAGGTGTTCACCACCATAGTGTAAGTAAGTATCGGACATGGAAATCACTATGAAAATCACACTTTCTCACTTCCTATGGACTAGAATCATGAACACAAAGCATGAATTCATTTTATTTTAACCCCCAAACGATGAATCTGAGGTAAGTAAGGCATAGGTGTTCACTGAGTTGACAGCTTAGTGTAAGTTAGTATCAGACGTGGCAGCCACTATGAAAATCATCTTTTCTCACATTTTATGCACTAAAATACTGGATACAAAGCATCAAATACAGTAAATGATGTAAATTGTTACCAGAAAAATGGTCAGTAAGAGTTAGGTATGGCAAAAGTGTTCACCAGAATATAGCATGCTGAAAGTAAGCATCGGACATGAAATTCACTGGCATTCACCTTTTTCATAGCTTGTGCACTAAAATAATGAACACAAAGCATGAATTCATTTCATTTTAACCCAAAAAGGATGAATTTGAAGTAAGTTAGGCACAGCTGTTCACTGAGTTAGCAGCGGTTTAGGTACCAGACATGAAAATCAATGGCATTCACCTTTTTCACAGCTGGTGCACTAAAATAATGAACACAAAGCATGAATTAATTTAAATTTAACCCCAAAAGGATGAATTTGAAGTAAGTTAGGCACAGCTGTTCACTGAGTTCGCAGCTTAGTTTAGGTACCGGACATGAAAATCAATGGCATTCACCTTTTCCACAGCTGGTGCACTTCAATACTAGTGGTAACCATGTATGAAAAAATAAATTGAAAGCAGGAAATTATGATTTACATTTATGGGAATTTTTTACCACTTTACAGCATGCTGAAAACAGGTTAGACATGAAAATCATTATGGAAATCATCTTTCACACAGTCTATGCATGAGATTAATGATATAGGAAGAACAAAACAAGGAATTTTGATGAAGTTAGGGTACTTACGAGAATGATGCCGCCGTCTTGATGTATAACCCACTCCGTTCTCCCAGACTCTGACAGTATGAAGGTGCACCTGGGGCACCTGCAGGAATTCACAGAATCCTTGGCACTTCTGCTTCACTTTACACTCACCAGCACTTCGTACAATGTTTCCCTTCTCTATCTATCTATTCTATCTATTGCCTGACGCCATAGTCCCGTAAGGGGTGGCCATTTGACTTTGAGTTATTTGTTTTACGGGGATGGGCACTAACCCTCCACCAACCCACTTGTTGATACGTAGGGAGCACATATGGTTTGGTTATATGGTTACCACCCAGCGTTGTAAATGGTTTCTTGGCTTACAGGAAACCATTTGGCTTGTCACTCAATGTAAAGCCACCTGTAAAGGAAAGAAAAGCAATAAGAAGTGACAGGAAAGATGGGAGAAACAGGAAGAGAGGACAGCAGGGACAGAAAAATAATAAAGGGTAAGGAAGAAGTAGGCAGCACTACATCAAGTGAGTGGATGATGGTCGCCACCACCTACCAGATAACTCATAATAACAAAATCTAGCATCACATCACTTCAATGCACTGTACATCACTTCACATAACTTCAAATTCCTGTGTGGTCGAGTGATGAGTCCTGGAGAATTTAGTCGCTGTCAGAGTCCGAGATTAGCTGACGGAGGCGGCCTAGGAGCTCCTTGGTGGGACGTGGTGATACGCTATCCACTACAGAGGACTCTGACGACAGCTGCAAACTCACATCCAGTGGTGACTCCGCCATGCCTGAAGTGCTGGGCTGTGGCTCGGAGCTAGAAGGCCTGTCTTTGTGAGGCAATGGTGTGGAGTGAGGGTTGAGCACGGCGGGGTTGATGGGCCTGAAAAAACCGTCAATGGTTGACTGACGCAAGCAATGACGATTCTGACAATTAATGATGCGCTGCCTGAAAGCTCGCACTTCATCCACAAGTCCCAAGGGCCCCATCTCCCTGTCGCAGTCCGGGTGTTCTAGGCAGTCAATGACGAAATCCACATGTTCCCGGAGTGCGCTCAGCTTGGGGATGGCTGGAGTAGTGACGAGCCGTGAGGAGTCTGCATCATCGTCGCTGTCCTCGTTGGAATCTTCCTGCTGGGTACTCGTACCGGCAACAGAAGATGCAATCTCGATATCAGACATGATCTGATACCCTGGATTGCCCTCGTCGTCATCCAACCACACACGCACTTCGTCGACATTCACATTGTCTCCATCTGCACAAAGCCTTGCATGGAAGTCATCCACCTCAAAACCTAGGAAATCGTGCACCACGTCACTTTCATGAAGCAGACGAGACCAACCATTTTCTAGAGTCTTGACAGAGACTTCCTTCCATGCACTGGCCCAGTTGCAGATAGCAGACTTGAGGTTGTAGCGGTGAAGGTTTTCGACAGTTTGATGCCCTCGCATGTCTTGTCCTTCCCTGCAATCGTCCTCATCCTCGTAGACAACCATCACCTCATCCAAAAACCTCCGTCGGTAGAGCCTCTTCGCTGCCACAGTCACTCCCTGGTCCACTGGTTGGATGACAGCAGTCGTATTAGGTGGCAAAAACAGACACCCAATGCGTCCATTTTCAGCCACCAACTCCTTCTCAGACAGATGCGCAGGTGCATAATCAGGAGGGCCTTTACCTGGTTGCGTGGGATTTTCAGTGTCTCCATCTAATAGTGAATGACCTCCTTAACAAAGTGTTGGTGAAATCAATCTCTGAAGATCTCTTGGTTGTGAACCAAGCCTTCAGAGAATGATACCACACGACAGGAAGGACATCCATTAACCCACGAAGGCACCGAGGCTGCTTTGCATGTCCAACAATAACGGGCTTGAGCCGGTGCATGCCGTTAGCATTGGCACAGCACAAAGCAGACACCCGTTGCTTGGAGAGCTTGCGGCCAGGTATACGCTTCTCCGTCTCCTCAGCGAGAGTGTTTGTGGGCACTGAATGATAGAATAGGTCAATTTCGTCAGCGTTGTAGACTTGACCGAGAGTGAGGCCCTCCCCGTCAATCAAGCCCTTCACCTTCTGCCGAAATTCTTCTATTCCCTCGTCGTTGGCGTCCACAGCTTCACCATAGGCCTTACGATTGGTAAGTCCGTGCCGTAACTTGAACGTGAAGAGCCAACCTTCAGATGCCTTGAAGTCTGGGGTGTCGTGAAGCCTTGCGAACTTCTCAGCAGCAGCTTTCAGTTCTGTTCCACGTACCAACACACCAGCAGCACGTTGTTGTCGATACCAGATGAGCGTGGAACGATCGATGTCTGCATACTTAGAAGTACACATCATCTTCCTCTCCACGTTTCGTCTGATTTTTGAAGTGAAAACAACCGTGTACTGGTGTAGTTTGTCTCGGGACTTCTTGATATCAAACAAAGTAGAGCGAGGGTGGTTGAACTCATGTAGGATCCGTGATTTCGGCCACCCGGAGTCCACCTTCTCCAATATCTCCCACTTCTTCTCCAGAGTCAAAACCACTTTCTTCCTCTTCTCAAGCAGCGGGGCCATCATCACACATGATGAAGAAGGTGCAGAGCAGCGGCAAGCCCTGCAGGAGGTAGGGAATTACCACAAAAACAAGAACTTCAGAAGCCATGGCGAGGGCGTCTTCTCGAACAAGCAGTTGAGCGGGAAATGAGATCAGAGAGAGGTGGGAGGCGCGAAAACGCAGCTGGTAGGTGCGCGCGGGAATTTCAAATTGACGCGGTAAACAAAAATCGGATTTTTTCCGGATTTTTCCGAATTTTTGGGCATTTGGGGGTTCAGTCATCAGCCTACGATGTCTGGACAGTGAGGTAACCGGAGAGTGGTTGTCCGGATAGTAGAGAGATTACTGTATTTGAGAGGAGCATGTCGAGACAGACCGACAGATGAAGTGAAGTATCGTTGTGGTGTGGATGTGGATGTGATAGGAAGCATTAGGAGAAACAGACTGAAGTGTTTTGGCCATATGGAGAGTAACGAGGAGAGTGTATGTGAATATGTGGGAGGGGGAGGCCAAGGATGAGATGGAGTGGAGAGGTATATGAGAGAGGGGGGTGTGAGCTGGGAGCAGGGCAGTAAAATGGCGGGGGACAGGGTGATATGGAGGCGATTTGTTGTGGCCAGTGGCCACCCCTTACGGGATTAAGGCGTCTGGCAACAGATAGACAGAATAATAATAAATAAAAGTAAGTAGCCTAAGTATGCTAATTTATTTAAATATCTCAATATTTTACAGTAATTCCCACAAATATATGCAAATGGTTTGTGCTAGCACTTTGAAACATTGCTCAACCTCAATATTAGATTGTGCACTTGTGCAAGTTACAGATATTGGAAAATAATAATAATAAAAAAGGAAGTAAGTATGCTAATTTAGGTAAATATCTCAATATTTTACAGTAATTCCCACGAACATAGGCAAATGGTTTGCACTTGCACTTTGCAACATTGCACAAGCTAAATATTAGTCAGACTGCGCACTTTGCGCTTGTGCAAGGTAGTGAACTGTGGATTGCACACTGTGCTTGCGCAAGGTAGTGAACTGTGGATTGTGCATTGCGCTTGCGCAAGGTAGTGAACTGTGGATTGCGCATTGCGCTAGGTCGTTTTTTGTTTGCGCTGCCCACCACTGGTAATCACTAATTCACTTCCATTACTTCATGAAAGACTTTTATTTGCACTTATTTTGTATAAACATTATTGACATAATGCCTTTCATTATTCATTTCACTGCCTTCCTCCACATTTTCATAACCGCTATCACTTCACTAACTCAGCAATGTACCACAAGACTTCATTTACCTCCGTAGAAATAATAACTATCTATCTATCTATTGCCAGACGCCTCAATCCCAAACGGGGTGGCCACAAACAAATCGCCTCCATGTCACTCTGTCCCCTGCCATTTCACTACCACGCTCCCAACTCACACCCCCCCCTCTCTCATATACCTCTCCACTTATATAAAAACAATTTAGAATATTATAAAATAACACTTTTAGCCATTCTGGTTTGATATGACTCATGTATTTCTACCTAGTACTTAAGTGAGTGAACAGATACAGTACCAGAAGCGCCTATGCACACGTGGGCAGTCATTACACTTTATAATACTTCATGAAAGACTTTTATTAGCACTTATTTTTATAACACTTATTGATATGATGCCATTTATTATTCATAACATTGCCTTACTATGCATTTTTGAAGACGCTAACACATTGCTAACTGAGCAGAAAGAGAATGTACCACATGAGTTAACTTATTTCTGTAGAAAAAATCACTATATCATAAAAAATAATTTAGAATATACTATAACACATTTAGTCACTCTGGTTTGATTTTACCCACATATTTTTACCTAGCACTTACGTGAGTCAACATGTAGGCTACCAGTAGTCTGTGAACACACAGGCAGTCATTACAAACTTTATGGAAATACCTGATTTAACCACAGTTGAAGTATATTTTTCTCTTACCTGGTGCGGAGCTTAGTGATGCTGGAAGTGGTAATGTTGGTGGTCACTGTGGCATCCCCCTCTACCACATTATCAATGTCATCCCACGCACTCTTTATTACGTGTGTTTCTGCAAAATCATCATTGGCCTCGCCCTCAGCACTTGTCCACAGGTCATCTAGGTCATATTCACTCTCGGTGATGGTGTTATCCTCGAAAAGCAAAGTCTGCCACTTTGACAGGGTCAGCTGCTTCAAGTGGTGTTCTTTGGGGTCGTGATTGTGAGGTCGAGGTTCCGTGTGTAGCAACACTGGATGCACCACACTTCACCTTGTTTTTTTTTGGGCCCTTCCTTCTCTTGATGCTGTTCTCCCTCAGAATCACTTGTTTCAGAGGAATCCATTTGTTGTCCGGTCGCGAATCCTGCCCAGTCAGGGGTGGGGGTTACGGGGTTTTCAGGGGTTTGGGAGGTAGGTCTTGACTCCACAACAGCCAGATGTGTACTGAGACTGCAGCAGCCAATGCCTTACCCAGAAAGTACCCCTCCCTCCCACTCACAGCATGTATGCATGTGCTATATTAAAAAAACGTACAAAATTATGTGGAACTTTCACACCACTCTTCCGGAATCTATGACACAGTCTACAATTGGCATTTCCGGAAAGCTGGACGCAGTCAAGGGGTTAAGTGACCAAGGCTGATGCATGCAAGCACATTGGAGCCTTTATAAATGAAACAAAACAAACTATGGGATAGCACCTTTTACACTCGAGACACAAGATGCGGAGGTGGAGATGTTAACACAACGAAAGATGCAGCAAGACTGATGCCAACCATGTGCGGTTCAGTGTCCACAGCCTCTGTCCCACCCAGGGCTACTGGAAATAGCCAAAAATAGCTCAACACACCACTGCTTCCGACCTGCTCCTCCACAACCTAGCCCAAGTGGGTGGGAAAAATGCTGCCAGCATTGGCAACTATGTTCTGGGTCATGCCACATGTGGGAAACAATCGAACAGGCCTGCGCAATGCACTCAATGTAATGGATAGCATAGGTCAAATTGCAAAACGTGTATGATGGGCCCAGAGTTGTCTGGTGTGTCTGGGTGATTATTTTCCATTTGTCAGATGGTATCCATTATTTACCACGGTTTGTCTGAGGGTCCTGAGAGCGTTCATTAAAGCCGATATCTTGGCTAGTGGAGTACAGTACTGTAAAGCGAGGGTTTACTGTACCTCAATTTAATAATAATGAAGGGCAGATGCAACAGTTTATGATAAAAGCAAATCATTCATCATCATCATCATCTGGACCTCCTTTCCCACCCTAGGGAAGGGTGAGGAGTAGCAATGTCCAGACAGCCCAAATATGCCCAATGCAATGGGCCATGCTTCCATTCACTCATCATTCAAGCCCCCAGAATCCTGGCACTATCGGATACGCAAACAATATTCATCACGTGTTGTAGCTTCAAATAAACATATCTGATAGAGTCAATCCAGACGCTGCCACGTTAAAAAGGGGTGCCAAATCCCTGATCATGTACTTCTCACAACATTCATCAAGTCAGCTTGATCTCTTCTCAGTTCTTTAGCCTCACCGACTTCCAAACCTCTCTTCCTCACACATTCATCCACCATATTTCCCTGCATTCTCCTTGGCCTACCTCACCTCCTCCCTCCTTGAAATTCGCTCAGATATGCCTTTTTCACCACTCTACTGTTATCAATTCTCTCCACATGACCATACCATCTCAGTACATTTTCTTCGATTCTGGTGTCCACCGACTTCCTCACTCCACATCCTTCATGAAACACATTATTTCGTATCCTATCCACCCTCTGTACTCCACATACGTTCCTCAGCAGTCCCATCTCTAATGCTCTCACTCCTGACTTTTCATTTTCATGCTACACCACAGTCTCACTTCCATATGTTAAAGTTGGCACTAACACTCCTTCATGTAAACCTCGTGCAGCTGCAACACTCAAGCCTCTGTTTCTTATCATGGCCTTCATTGCACCAGCTACTTTTCTTCCTTGTGTCACTCTACTTTCAACTTCTTTTTGCACATTTTCCTCTCTATTCTACCACTGTATCTGAACTCTCTCACCAATTCCAGTCTCTCTCTATTCGAGTAACCTTCTGTCTCAATAATCATCACTGTACTCTTTTCTACATTTACTCTCAAGGCACGATGCTCACAGACCTCAGTAAAACTCTGTACAAGCCTACCAAGATCTTGTCCAGTACTTGCAAGCAGTACTGCATCATCAGCATTCAACAGATTTGAGACATTCCATCCATCACCGTTCATTACCAACACCATCCCTCTCTCCATTACTCGTGTTTTTACTTCTCTCATCACCCCATCCATATGTATATTGAGCAACCATGGGGACATCACACAACCTTGTCGCACTCCCACACCGATCATGAACCATTCACTTAGATGCCCATTAACCCATACATGTGCTTCACTGCCATTATAAAAACTCTTGATGGCATCTAGCAGCTTACCATCTACACCATGCATGCGCAAAACTTTCCACAATCCTTCTCTGTCCACTTTGTTGTATGCTATTCCAGATCCATGAATGCCATAAACACCAGATATTCATTCTTAGATCCTTAGTGGAAAAGTTTCTAGAGAAGGGCAAGAAATTGTATGCAGCCTTCATGGATCTGGAGAAAGCATATAACAGTGTGGATAGACAAGGATTGTGGAAGGTATTAAGAATATATGGAGTGGATGGGAAGTTACTGAAGGCAGTGAAGAGTATGTATGAGGGTGCTAAGGCTGCAGTGCGTGTGGATGGCAAACTGAGTGAATCTTTCCATTTGAAGGTTGGATTGAAACAAGGATGTGTCATGTCTCCATGGTTGTTCAATCTGTACATGGAGATACAAGGACGGGCAGTGAATGTTGGAGCGGCCCTAGTGAAAGAGGGCAGTGTTTGGAAACTCCCTGTACTGTTGTTTGCAGATGATACTGTGCTGTTGAGCGAAGACGGAGCTGCAAGGCTTGGTAGATTAGTTTGGGAGAGTGTGTAAGAAACGGAATCTAAAGGTGAATGTAGGGAAGAGTAAAGTGATGGTCTTTGAGAGAAGTGAAGCCAGTGAATGTAAAGTGAGACTGGATGGGAAGGATATGGAGAATGTGAGTGCATTTAAGTACTTGGGTAGTGAGATGAGTAAGGATGGAAGTCTGAAGGGTGAAGTGCTCGAAAGGGTGCAGCAGGGAAGAAAGGTTTCTGGTTCATTGAAAACAGTGATAAGAAACAGGGAGGTGAGCATGGAAGTGAAAAAGTTGTTACATGACAGTATTGTGATACCAACTCTAACATATGGAAGTGAAGCTTGGACCCTGTTGGAAGGATAGAAGTCAAGAGTGACAGCAGTGGAAATGAGTTATTTGAGAGGAGCAAGTGGAGTCACATGGAGAGACAAACAAATGAGGAAGTGAAGGAGCGTTGTGGTGTGGTTGTGGACGTGATAGGAAGCGTTAGGAGAAACACGTTAAGGTGGTTTGGGCATGTGGAGAGGATGGAGAGTGAAACACTGACGAGGAGAGTGTATGTGAGTGAGGTGGAGGGGGTGAGAGGGAGGGGGAGGCCGAGGATGAGATGAAGGGATGGAGTGGAAAGGTATATGAGAGAGGGGGGTGTGAGTTGGGAGCGGGGTAGTGAAATGGCAGGGGACAGAACGACATGGAGGCGATTTGTTTGTGGCCACCCCGTGCGGGATTGAGGCATCTGGCAATAGATAGATAGATAGACTTATGGTCCTTCTCACAAGCCTTCTCTGCTATCTGTTTCACTGCAAATATTTGATCCAAACATCTTCTGCCACTCCGAAAACCACCCTGTTCATCACTCACTATGACTTCTGATATCACTCTTACTTTCTCTATAATAATTCTTCCAAATACCTTCCCTACCACACTAAATAAACTTATGCCATGATAATCCTTGCACTCACTTTGCTCACCTTTATTTTAGTACAGGGGTACAATCGCAGCCTTTCTCCACTCTGCTGGCCCAGTTTCACTCATTCAAGCCTTCTTACACATCTCCAACAAGCACTTCATTCCACTCTCTCCACTACACTTAAGAATCTCTGCATACACCTCATGAACCCCAGCTGCTTTCCCATTTTTCAGCTGCTTCACAGCACTCTTCACCAGTGTGAGAGTCACATCTCCTGGTACTGCATCTCTTCTCTGCACACCCCCAAAATCAATCATGTTTACAGCCGCTCTGCTCTCTCTATTCCCATTCATCAGGCTTTCAAAATATTCTTTCCTTCTGGTCCTTACTTCATCCCCATGGGTTAATAATCTACCACCTACATCCTTCACACCATCACATTTCTTTCTGCTTTCACTTCTACATTTCTGCACCTCTTTCCAGAATAACTTCCTATTTTCAGAGTAGTTTGCATTCATTTTTCTTCCTAGATTATCATTTATCTCCTTCTTTTTCCCCTCCACTAGTTTCTTTACATGCTTCTTGCTCTCAATATATTCAGTTCTTATTTCAACTGAACCCCTGTCCTGTAACCACTTTAGCCACTCTTTCCTCTTTTCCTCCACAGCTCTCTTAACCTCCTCATCCAACCATACTGTACCTTTCTGCATTGTTGTTACTCATGCCACACCACACACCGCTTTAGCATTCCTAACTAAGCAATCCCTATATGCATTCCACAGGCTGTCCAGGTCCATTTCATTCCAATTCACAGTTTCTAACTCCTCCTCTACTTTGGTCCTGTAATCATCTGCCATTTCTTTGATCCTCAGCTTCTCAACTTTCAGCCTT
>JAGKTI010039474.1:0-10557 GCA_018397915.1 Birgus latro | reverse complement strand
CAGCGTTTTCGCCGAGAAATTCGCTTATATAGCCATTATTAGATTAATTGAGAAGGGGCCTAACCCCAAAACTGATGCTATCAGCAGGAACTATCTCACAATTTGCATTATTTCTTGTCCTTGAAATCACGGCTAAAGGGAAAAAAAATATCAATCAATAATTCCGTCTCAAGGGGAATCACAGTATTGAAAGATTTTACCTAAGGAAATGTGGTATTTGGTGTAAGAGATACCTTGATATTGTGCAAAAGTTAGTTTTTTTTATTTTACTTTTACCGCCATGAGCCTCAACGTAATTTTAATCTGCTTGCTTGAGAGAAAAAAAATCGAAGCTTTTAAATTGTTTCTGTGATCCTCACAATATTAATGCTTTTTGTTCTTAAAAACCTAAGGTGCCAGCTTTCTTTATGTGTCAGACGACTTCTTGTTATCATTCATTAATGTGACATTTTCACTCTCACAAGAGTCTTCTTAGTTCTGAATATGTGTTTTACAATCAACTTTGAGAAAACTTGACGAACTTGCATATTCAGCGTTTTCGCCGAGAAATACGCTTATTCAGCAATAATTAGATTAAAAGAGAATGGACCTAACTCCAAAACGGATGCTATCAGCCGGAGCTATTTCACAATATGCACTACTTTATGGGAATAATAAATAAATCGACGAATCAGTAGTTCATAATCCAGAATTTCGTCTCAAGAGGAATCACAGTATTGAAAGACTTTACCAAAGGACAAGTGTTTTTTGGTGTAATAGAAATCTTGATATTTTGAAGCCTTTTTTTTTTTTTTTCTATCGCCACGAGGGTCGACGTAATTTTAAACTTGTGCTGGGAAAAAAAATCGACGTTCTAAAATTGTTTCGGTGATCGTCACAATGTTTCAAGCTTTTTGTTCTGAAAAACCTTAGGTGCCAGCACTCTTTTCGTCTTAGTCGACTCCTTGTTATATTTCATAAATGTTATATTTTCACCCTCACAAGAGTCTTTATAGTTCTGAATATAAGATAATGTGTTTTACAATCAACCTTGAGAGCACTTGTTGAAAATCCATTTTCAGCGTTTTCGCCGAGAAATACGTTTATTCAGCCATCATTAGATTAAAAGAGAATGGACCTACCCCCAAATCGGATACTATCAGAAGGAATTATTTCACAATTTGCACTACTTCTTGTCCTTGAAATCACGCCTAAGGGGAAAAAAAATGTTAATCCAGAATTCCGTGTCAAGAGGAATCACAGTATTGATAGATTTTATTTAAGGAAAAGTGGTTTTTGGTGCAACAGAAACCTTGCTATTGTTAGTTTTTTTTTTTTTTTTTTACCGCCACGAGTTTCGAAGTAGTTTTAAACTTGTGCTAGATGAAAAAAAAATCGTTCTTAAATTATTTCGGTGATTCTCACAATGTTTCAGGCTTTTTGTTCTTAAAAACCAAAGGTGCTATGTCTATTTACGTGTCACTCGAATTCTTGTTTTCCTTATGAAGTTTCACCCTCAGAAGTGTCTTATAAGTTCTGAATATAATATAATGTGTTTTAATATCAACTTTGAGAACACTTGAAGTTGCATATTCAACGTTTTCGCCGAGAAATACGCTTATTCAGCCATCATTAGATTGAAAGAGAATGGACATACCCCCAAAACGGATGCTATCAGCCGGAACTATTTCACAACTTGCACTACTTCTTGACCTTGAAGTCACGACTAAGGGGAAAAAAAATTCAGCAAATCAGTAGTTCATAATCCAGAATTTCGTCTCAAGACGAATCACACTATTGAAAGATTTTACCTAAGGAAATGTGTTTTTTGATGAAACAAATCTTGATACTGTGAAAAGTTTATTTTTTTCTTTGAGCCACGCGAGAATCGACGTAATTTTAAACGTGCCAGACAAAAAAAAAATCGTTTTTAAATTGTTTCGGTCATCCTCACAATGATTCAAGCTTTTTGTTCTAAAAAATCTAAGGTGCCAGCTCTGTTTACGTGTCAGTCGACTTCTTGTGACATTTTCCTCCTCACATGTGTCTTCATAGTTTTGAATATAATATAATGTGCTTTACAGTCAACTTTGAAAACATTTGAGGAAGTTCCATATTCAGCGTTTTCGCCGAGAAATACGATTATTCATCAATCATTAGATTAAAAGAGAATGGACCTACCCCCAAAACGGATCCTGTCAGTCGGAACTATTTCACAATTTGGACTACTTCTTGAACTTGAACTCACGACAAAGGGAATAAAAAAATCGACAAATCAGAAGATAATGATCTAGAATTTCGTCTCAACAGGAATCACAGTATTGAAAGATTTTACCTACTGAAAAGTGGTTTTTGGTGTAACAGAAAACTTGATATTGTGAAAAGTTTTTTTTTTCCTACCGCCACGAGACTTGACGTAATTTTAAAGTTGTGCTGGGAAAAAAATCAACGTTCCTAAATTGTTTCGGTGATCCTCACAATGTTTCAAGCTTTTTGTTCTTAAAAACCTAAGGTGCCAGCTCTCTATAAGTGTCAGTCGACTTCTTGTTATCCTTCGTAAATGTTACATTTTCACCCTCACATGTGTCTTTATATTTTTGAATATAATATAATGTGTTTTACAATCAACCTTGAGAATGCTTGAGGAAGATCCATGTTCAGCGTTTTCGCCGAAAAATACGCTTATTCAGCCATCATTAGATTAAAAATAATGGACCTACCCCCAAAACGGATACTGTCAGAAGGAATTATTTCACAATTTGCACTACTTCATGTCCTTGAAATGACGGCTTAGGGGAAAAAAAATATTAATCCAGAATTCCGTGTCAAGAGGAATCACAGTAACGATAGATTTTACCTAAGGAAATGTGGTTTTTGGTGCAACAGAAACCTTGATATTGTTAAAAGTATTTTTTTTTTTTTCGCCACGAGGGTCAACGTAATTTTAAACTTTTGCTAGAGAAAAAAAAACCGTTCTCAAATTGTTTCGGGGATCTTCACAATGTTTCAGGCTTTTTGTTCTTAAAAACCAAAGATGCTATGTCTATTTACGTGTCAGTCGACTTCTTGTTATCCTTCATAAATGTGACATTTTCACAGTCACAAGTGTCTTCTTAGGTCTGAATATAATATAATGTGTTTTAATTCAGCCATCATTAGATTAAAAGAGAATGGACTTACCCCCAAAACGGATACTGTCAGAAAGAGTTGTTTCAAAATTTGCAGTACTTCTTGTCCTTGAAATCACTGCTTAGGGGAAAAAAAATATTAATCCAGAATTCCGTCTCAATAGGAATCGCAGTATTGAAAGAATTTTACATAAGGAAATGTGGTTTTTGGTGGAACAGATACCTTGATATTGTGCAAAAGTTTTTTTTTTTTTTTTAAACTGCTACGAGGCTCGACTTAATTTTAAAGTACTTGCTAGAGGGAAAAAAAAAACGTGTTTTTAATTATCTCGGTGATTCTCACAATATTTCAAGCTTTTTGTTCATAAAAACCTAAGGTACCAGCTCTCTTTACGTGTCAGGCGACTTCTTGTTATCCTTAATAAATTTGACATTTTCACCCACACAAGTGTTTTCTTAGTCCTGAATATACAGTAATATAATGTGTTTTGCAATCAATTTTGAGATCACTTCAGGAATTTGCATGTTCTGCGTTTTGGTCGAGAAATACTCTTATTCAGCCATCATCAGATTAAAAGTGAATGAACCTACCCTCTAAACGGATGCTATCAGCCGGAACTATTTCAAAATTTGCACTACTTCTTGACCTTGAAGTCACAATTAAGGGAATAAAAAAAATCAACAAATCAGAAGTTCATAATCCAGAATTTGGTCTCAAGTGGAATCACAGTATTGAAAGATTTTACCTAAGGAAATGTGGTTTTTGATGTAACAGAAATCTTGATACTGTGAAAAGTTTTTTTTTTTTTTTTTTACCGACACGATGATTGATGTAATTTTAAACGTATTAGAGAAAAAAAAATCGTTTTCAAATTGTTTCGGTCATCCTCACAATGATTCAAGCTTTTTGTTCTTAAAAACCTAAGGTGCCAGCTCTGTTTACGTGTCAGTCGACTTCTTGTTATTCTTCATAAATGTGACATTTTCCCCCTCACATTTGTCTTCATAGTTCTGAATATAATATAATGGGTTTTACAGTCAACTTTGAAAACATTTGAGGAAGTTCCATATTCAGCGTTTTCGCCGAGAAATGCGCTTATTCAGCCATCATTAGATTAAAAGAGAATGGTCCTACCTCCAAAACGGATGCTATCAGCCGGAGCTATTTCACAATTTGCACTACTTTAAGGTAATAAAAAAAAATCGACAAATCAGAAGTTCATTATCCAGAATTTCGTCTCTAGAGGAATTACAGTATTGAAAGATTTTACCTAAGGACAAGTGGTTTTTGGTGTAATTGAAGTCTTGATATTTTGAAGTTTGTTTTTTTTCTATCGCCTCGAGGCCCGACGTAATTTTAAACTTGTGCTGGAAAAAAAAAAATCGACGTTCTAAAATTGTTTCGGTGATCCTCACAATGTTTCAAGCTTTTTGTTTTTAAAAACCTAAGGTGCCAGCTCTCTTTACGTCTCAGTCGACTTCTTGTTATCCTTCATAAATGTGATATTTTCACCCTCATAAGTGTCTTTATAGTTCTGAATATACGATAATGTGTTTTACAATCAACCTTAAGAACACTTGATTAAAATCCATTTTCAGCGTTTTCGCCGAGAAATACGATTATTCAGATATCATTAGATTAAATGAGAGTGGACCTACTCCCAAAACGGATACTATCAGAAGGAATTATTTCATAATTTGCACTACTTCCTGTCCTTGAAATCACGGCTATGGGGAAAAAATGTTAATCCAGAATTCCGTGTGAAGAGGAATCACAGTATCGATAGATTTTATCTAAGGAAATGTGGTTTTTGGTGCAACAGAAACCTTGATATTGTTAAGATTATTTTTTTTTTTTTACGCCACGAGTCTCGACGTAATTTTAAACTTGTGCTAGAGGAAAAAAAATCGTTCTTAAATTGTTTCGGTGATCCTCACAATGTTTCAGGCTCTTAATCCTTAAAAACCAAAGGTGCTATGCCTATTTACGTGTCAGTCGATTTCTTGTTTTCCTTCATAAATGTGACATTTTCACCCTCACAAGTGTCTTCTTAGTTCTGAATATAATATAATGTGTTTTAATATGAACTGAGAACACTTGAGGAAGTTGCAAATTCAGCGTTTTGCTCCGAGAAATACGTTTTTCAGCAATCATTAGGTTAAAAGAGAATGTACCTCCATCCAAAACGGATGCAATCTGCTGGAACTATCAATTTGCACTACTTCTTGTCCTTAAAATCACGCTAAGGGAAAAAAAAATATTAATCCACAATTTCGTTTCAAGAGGAAACGCAGTATTGAAAGATTTTTACCTAAGGAAATGTGTTTTTTGGTGGAACAGAAACCTTGATATTGTGCAAAAGTTATTTTTTTTTTACCGCCACGAGGCTCGACGTAATTTTAAACTACATGCTTGAGAAAAAAAAAAGTTGAAGTTTTTTAATTATTTCGGTGATTTTCACAATATTTCAAGCTTTCTGTTCATAAAAACCTAAGGTGTCAGCTCTCTTTACGTGTCAGGCGACTTCTTGTTATCCATCACAAATGTGACATTTTCACTCCCACAAATTTATTCTTAGTTCTGAATATAATATAAAGTGTTTTGCAATCAATTTTGAGATCACTTCACGAAGTTGCATATTCAGCATTTTCGCCGTGAAATACGCTTATTCAGCAATCATTTGATTGAAAGAGAATGGACATACCCCCAAATCGGATGCTCTCAGCCGGAACTATTTCACAATTTTCACTACTTCTTGACCTTCAAGTCACGACTAAGGGAAAAAAAATCAACAAATCCAAAATGTGCTAGAAAAAAAATCGTTTTTAAATTGTTTCGGTCATCCTCACAATGATTCAAGCTTTTTGTTTTAAAAAATCTAAGGTGCCAGCTCTCTTCACGTCTCAGTCGACTTCTTGCTATCCTTCATAAATGTGACATTTTCCTCCTCACGTGTGTCTTCATAGTTCTGAATATAATTTAATGTGTTTTACAGTCAACCTTGAAAACATTTGAGGAAGTTCTATATTCAGCGTTTTCGCCGAGAACTACGATTATTCATCAATCAGATTAAAAGAGAATTTACCTCCCCCCAAAACGGATGCTATCAGCCGGAACTATTTCACAATTTGCACTACTTCTTGAAGTTGAAGACACGACTAAGGGAATAAAAAAAGTCGACAAATTAGATAATAATCCGGAATTTCGTCTCAAAAGGAATCACGGTGTTGAAAGATTTTACCTACTAAAAAGTGGTTTTTGGTGTAACAGAAAACTTGATATTTTGAAAAGTTTATTTTTCTACCGCCACGAGGCTTGACGTAATTTTAAACTTGTGCTGGGAAAAAAATCAACGTTCTTAAATTGTTTTGGTGATCCTCACAATGTTTCAAGCTTTTTGTTCTTAAAATCCTAAGGTGCCAGCTCTCTTTACGTGTCAGTCGACTTCCTGTTATCCGTCGTAAATGTGACATTTTCACCCACACATGTGTCTTTATACTTCTGAATATAATATAATGTGTTTTACAGTCATCCTTGAGAACACTTGAGGAAGATCCATATTCAGCGTTTTCGCCAAAAAATACGCTTATTCAGCCATCATTAGATTAAAAAGAATGGACTTACCCCCAAAACGGATACGATCAGAAGGAATTATTTCACAATTTGCGCTACTTGTCCTTGAAATCACGGCTTAGGGGAAAAAATATTAATTCAGAATTCCGTGTCAAAAGGAATCACAGTATCGATAGATTTTTTCTGAGAAAATGTGGTTTTTGGTGCAACAGAACTCTTGATATTGTTAAAAGTTTATTTTTTTTTTTTTTTGCCACGAGGCTCGACGTAATTTTAAACATGTGCTAGGGAAAAAAAAAATCGTTCTTAAATTGTTTCGGTGATCCTTACAATATTTCAGGCTTTTTGTTCTTAAAAACCAAAGATGCTATGTGTATTTACGTGTCAGTCGACTTCTTGTTATCCTTCATAAATGTGACATTTTCACCCTCACAAGTGTCTTTTTAGTTCTAAATATAATATAATGTTTTCGAATCAATTTTGAGATCACTTCAGGAATTTGCATATTCAGCGTTTTTGTCGAGAAAAACGCTTATTCAGCCATCATTAGATTAAAAGAGAATGGACCTGCCCCGAAAACGGATGCTATCAGCCGGAACTATTTCACAATTTGCACTACTTCTTGACCTTGAAGTCACGACTAAGGGAATAAAAAAAATCAACAAATCAAAAGTTCATAATCCAGAATTTCGTCTCAAGAGGAATCACAGTATTGAAAGATTTTACCTAAGGAAATGTGCTTTTTGATGTAAAAGAAATCTTGATACTGTCAGTTTTTTTTTTTTTTACCGACACGAGGATCGATGTAATTTTTAACGTGGTAGAGAAAAACAAAACGTTTTTAAATTGTTTCGGTCATCCTCACAATGATTCAAGCTTTTTGTTCTTAAAAGCCTAAGGTGTCAGTTCTGTTTACGTGTCAGTCGACTTCTTGTTATTCTTCATAAATGTGACATTTTCCCCCTCACATGTGTCTTCATAGTTCTGAACATAATATTATGTGTTTTACAGTCAACTTTGAAAACATTTGAGGAAGTTCCATATTCAGCGTTTTCGCGGAGAAATACGCTTATACAGCCATTATTAGATTAAAAGAGAAGAGGCCTACCCCCAAAACTGATGCTATCACCGGAACTATCTCACAATTTGCACTATTTCTTGTCCTTGAAATCACGGCTAAAGGAAAAAAAAAATATCAATCAAGATTTCCGTCTCAAGAGGAATCACAGTATTGAAAGATTTTACCAAAGGAAATGTGGTATTTGGTGTAAGAGATACCATGATATTGTGCAAAAGTTAGTTTTTTTTATTTTACTTTTACCGCCATGAGCCTCAGCGTAATTTTAATCTGCTTGCTTGAGAGAAAAAAAATCGAAGCTTTTAAATTGTTTCTGTGATCCTCACAATATTAATGCTTTTTGTTCTTAAAAACCTATGGTGCCAGCTCTCTTTATGTGTCAGACGACTTCTTGTTATCCTTCATTAATGTGACATTTTCACCCTCACAAGAGTCTTCTTAGTTCTGAATATGCGTTTTACAATCAACTTTGAGAAAACATGACGAACTTCCATATTCAGCGTTTTCGCCGAGAACTACTCTTATTCAGCAATCATTAAATTAAAAGATAATGGACCTAACTCCAAAACGGATGCTATCAGCCGGAGCTATTTCACAATTTGCACTACTTTAAGGGAATAGTAAATAAATCGACGAATCAGAAGTTCATAATCCTGAATTTCGTCTCAAGAGGAATCACAGTATTGAAAGACTTTACCTAAGGACAAGTGGTTTTTGGTGTAATAGAAATCTTGATATATTGAAGCTTTTTTTTTTTTCTATCGCCACGAGGCTCGACGTAATTTTAAACTTGTGCTGGGAAAAAAAATCGACGTTCTAAAATTGTTTCGGTGATCGTCACAATGTTTCAAGCTTTTTGTTCTTAAAAACCTTAGGTGCCAGCTCTCTTTACGTCTCAGTCGACTCCTTGTTATATTTCATAAATGTTATATTTTCACCCTCACAAGAGCCTTTATAGTTCTGAATATAAGATAATGTTTTACAATCAGCCTTGAGAAAACTTGTTGAAAATTCGTTTTCAGCGTTTTCGCCGAGAAATACGTTTATTCAGCCATCATTAGATTAAAAGAGAATGGACCTACCCCCAAATCGGATACTATCAGAAGGAATTATTTCACAATTTGCACTACTTCATGTCCTTGAAATCACGGCTAAGGGGAAAAAAATGTTAATCCAGAATTCCGTGTTAAGAGGAATCACAGTATTGATAGATTTTACCTAAGGAAATGTGGTTTTTGGTGCAACAGAAAACTTGCTCTTGTTAGTTTTTTTTTTTTACCGCCACGAGTTTCGAAGAAGTTTTAAACCTGTGCTAGAGCGAAAAAAATCGTTCTTAAGTTGTTTCGGTGATCCTCACAATGTTTCAGGCTTTTTGTTCTTAAAAAACAAAAGTGCTATGTCTATTTACGTGTCAGTCGAATTCTTGTTTTCCTTCATAAATGTGACATTTTCACCACCAGAAGTGTCTTATAAGTTCTGAGTATAATATAATGTGTTTTAATATCAACTTTGAGAACACTTGAGGAAGTTGTATATTCAGCGTTTTCGCCGAGAAATACGTTATTCAGCCATCATTAGGTTAAAAGAAAATGGACCTAACCCCAAAACGGATGCTATCAGCCGGAACTATTTCACAATTTGCACTACTTCTTGACCTTGAAGTCACGACTAAGGGAATAAAAAAATATCAAGAAATCGGAAGTTCATAATCCAGAATTTCGTCTCAAGAGGAATCACAGTATTGAAAGATTTTACCTAAGGAAATGTGCTTTTTGATGTAAAAGAAATCTTGATACTGTCAGTTTTTTTTTTTTTTTTACCGACACGAGGATCGATGTAATTGTAAACGTGGTAGAGAAAAAAAAATCGTTTTTAAATTGTTTCGGTCATCCTCACAATGATTCAAGCTTTTTGTTCTTAAAAACCTAAGATGTCAGTTCTGTTTACGTGTCAGTCGACTTCTTGTTATCCTTCATAAATGTGACATTTTCCTCCTCACATGTGTCTTCATAGTTCTGAACATAATATTATGTGTTTTACAGTCAACTTCGAAAACATTTGAGGAAGATCCATATTCAGCGTTTTCGCGGAGACATACGCTTATATAGCCATTATTAGATTAAAAGGGAAGAGGCCTACCCCCAAAACTGATGCTATCAGCCGGAACAATCTCACAATTTGCACTATTTCTTGCCCTTGAAATCACGGCTAAACGAAAAAAAAAATATCAATCAAGAATTCCGTCTCAAAAGGAGTCACACTATTGAAAGGTTTTACCTAAGGAAATGTGGTATTTGGTGTAAGAGATACCTTGATATTGTGCAAAAGTTAGTTTTTTTTTATTTTGCTTTTACCGCCATAAGCCTCAACGTAATTTTAATCTGCTTGCTTGAGAGAAAAAAAATCGAAGCTCTTAAATTGTTTCTGTGATCCTCACAATATTAATGTTTTTTGTTCTTAAAAACCTATGGTGCCAGCTCTCTTTATGTGTCAGACGACTTGTTATCCTTCATTAATGTGACATTTTCACCCTCACAAGAGTCTTCTTAGTTCTGAATATGTGTTTTACAATCAACTTTGAGAAAACTTGACGAACATCCATATTCAGCGTTTTCGCCGAGAAATACGCTTATTCAGCAATCATTAAATTAAAAGAGAATGGACCTAACTCCAAAACGGATGCTATCAGCCGGAGCTATTTCACAATTTGCACTACTTTAAGGGAATAGTAAATAAATCGACGAATCAGAAGTTTATAATCCAGAATTTCGTCTCAAGAGGAATCACAGTATTGAAAG